>JAXCGZ010015611.1:55000-60550 GCA_037179515.1 Halocaridina rubra | reverse complement strand
CATATGTGAAAACATGAATCATTTTTTTACCCCGACCGGGACTCGAACCTAGGACTTATGATTACTAAGTCAAGGCGCTACCACTACACCACAGAAGGTTAAAAGGAACCCAACCTTATAGCTTATATCTGCTATACATAGGAATGAACGCATTCTAACTGAATGCCACTATGTTCATATTACAGATTCCCCAACCTCACTCGTGGCTTCATTTTAGCATTTAATTCGATTCCCAATCTCATTTGGGCCATGAAATAACCAAATAGCACATTACATATGTGAAAACATGAATCATTTTTTTTTTACCCCGACCGGGACTCGAACCTAGGACTTATGATTACTAAGTCAAGGCGCTACCACTACACCACAGAAGGTTAAAAGGAACCCAACCTTATAGCTTATATCTGCTATACATAGGAATGAACGCATTCTAACTGAATGCCACTATGTTCATATTACAGATTCCCCAACCTCACTCGTGGCTTCATTTTAGCATTTAATTCGATTCCCAATCTCATTTGGGCCATGAAATAACCAAATAGCACATTACATATGTGAAAACATGAATCATTTTTTACCCCGACCGGGACTCGAACCTAGGACTTATGATTACTAAGTCAAGGCGCTACCACTACACCACAGAAGGTTAAAAGGAACCCAACCTTATAGCTTATATCTGCTATACATAGGAATGAACGCATTCTAACTGAATGCCACTATGTTCATATTACAGATTCCCCAACCTCACTCGTGGCTTCATTTTAGCATTTAATTCGATTCCCAATCTCATTTGGGCCATGAAATAACCAAATAGCACATTACATATGTGAAAACATGAATCATTTTTTACCCCGACCGGGACTCGAACCTAGGACTTATGATTACTAAGTCAAGGCGCTACCACTACACCACAGAAGGTTAAAAGGAACCCAACCTTATAGCTTATATCTGCTATACATAGGAATGAACGCATTCTAACTGAATGCCACTATGTTCATATTACAGATTCCCCAACCTCACTCGTGGCTTCATTTTAGCATTTAATTCGATTCCCAATCTCATTTGGGCCATGAAATAACCAAATAGCACATTACATATGTGAAAACATGAATCATTTTTTACCCCGACCGGGACTCGAACCTAGGACTTATGATTACTAAGTCAAGGCGCTACCACTACACCACAGAAGGTTAAAAGGAACCCAACCTTATAGCTTATATCTGCTATACATAGGAATGAACGCATTCTAACTGAATGCCACTATGTTCATATTACAGATTCCCCAACCTCACTCGTGGCTTCATTTTAGCATTTAATTCGATTCCCAATCTCATTTGGGCCATGAAATAACCAAATAGCACATTACATATGTGAAAACATGAATCATTTTTTACCCCGACCGGGACTCGAACCTAGGACTTATGATTACTAAGTCAAGGCGCTACCACTACACCACAGAAGGTTAAAAGGAACCCAACCTTATAGCTTATATCTGCTATACATAGGAATGAACGCATTCTAACTGAATGCCACTATGTTCATATTACAGATTCCCCAACCTCACTCGTGGCTTCATTTTAGCATTTAATTCGATTCCCAATCTCATTTGGGCCATGAAATAACCAAATAGCACATTACATATGTGAAAACATGAATCATTTTTTACCCCGACCGGGACTCGAACCTAGGACTTATGATTACTAAGTCAAGGCGCTACCACTACACCACAGAAGGTTAAAAGGAACCCAACCTTATAGCTTATATCTGCTATACATAGGAATGAACGCATTCTAACTGAATGCCACTATGTTCATATTACAGATTCCCCAACCTCACTCGTGGCTTCATTTTAGCATTTAATTCGATTCCCAATCTCATTTGGGCCATGAAATAACCAAATAGCACATTACATATGTGAAAACATGAATCATTTTTTACCCCGACCGGGACTCGAACCTAGGACTTATGATTACTAAGTCAAGGCGCTACCACTACACCACAGAAGGTTAAAAGGAACCCAACCTTATAGCTTATATCTGCTATACATAGGAATGAACGCATTCTAACTGAATGCCACTATGTTCATATTACAGATTCCCCAACCTCACTCGTGGCTTCATTTTAGCATTTAATTCGATTCCCAATCTCATTTGGGCCATGAAATAACCAAATAGCACATTACATATGTGAAAACATGAATCATTTTTTTTTTTTTTTTTTTTTCATGTTTTCACATATGTAATGTGCTATTTGGTTATTTCATGGCCCAAATGAGATTGGGAATCGAATTAAATGCTAAAATGAAGCCACGAGTGAGGTTGGGGAATCTGTAATATGAACATAGTGGCATTCAGTTAGAATGCGTTCATTCCTATGTATAGCAGATATAAGCTATAAGGTTGGGTTCCTTTTAACCTTCTGTGGTGTAGTGGTAGCGCCTTGACTTAGTAATCATAAGTCCTAGGTTCGAGTCCCGGTCGGGGTAAAAAATGATTCATGTTTTCACATATGTAATGTGCTATTTGGTTATTTCATGGCCCAAATGAGATTGGGAATCGAATTAAATGCTAAAATGAAGCCACGAGTGAGGTTGGGGAATCTGTAATATGAACATAGTGGCATTCAGTTAGAATGCGTTCATTCCTATGTATAGCAGATATAAGCTATAAGGTTGGGTTCCTTTTAACCTTCTGTGGTGTAGTGGTAGCGCCTTGACTTAGTAATCATAAGTCCTAGGTTCGAGTCCCGGTCGGGGTAAAAAATGATTCATGTTTTCACATATGTAATGTGCTATTTGGTTATTTCATGGCCCAAATGAGATTGGGAATCGAATTAAATGCTAAAATGAAGCCACGAGTGAGGTTGGGGAATCTGTAATATGAACATAGTGGCATTCAGTTAGAATGCGTTCATTCCTATGTATAGCAGATATAAGCTATAAGGTTGGGTTCCTTTTAACCTTCTGTGGTGTAGTGGTAGCGCCTTGACTTAGTAATCATAAGTCCTAGGTTCGAGTCCCGGTCGGGGTAAAAAAAAAAATGATTCATGTTTTCACATATGTAATGTGCTATTTGGTTATTTCATGGCCCAAATGAGATTGGGAATCGAATTAAATGCTAAAATGAAGCCACGAGTGAGGTTGGGGAATCTGTAATATGAACATAGTGGCATTCAGTTAGAATGCGTTCATTCCTATGTATAGCAGATATAAGCTATAAGGTTGGGTTCCTTTTAACCTTCTGTGGTGTAGTGGTAGCGCCTTGACTTAGTAATCATAAGTCCTAGGTTCGAGTCCCGGTCGGGGTAAAAAATGATTCATGTCTTCACATATGTAATGTGCTATTTGGTTATTTCATGGCCCAAATGAGATTGGGAATCGAATTAAATGCTAAAATGAAGCCACGAGTGAGGTTGGGGAATCTGTAATATGAACATAGTGGCATTCAGTTAGAATGCGTTCATTCCTATGTATAGCAGATATAAGCTATAAGGTTGGGTTCCTTTTAACCTTCTGTGGTGTAGTGGTAGCGCCTTGACTTAGTAATCATAAGTCCTAGGTTCGAGTCCCGGTCGGGGTAAAAAATGATTCATGTTTTCACATATGTAATGTGCTATTTGGTTATTTCATGGCCCAAATGAGATTGGGAATCGAATTAAATGCTAAAATGAAGCCACGAGTGAGGTTGGGGAATCTGTAATATGAACATAGTGGCATTCAGTTAGAATGCGTTCATTCCTATGTATAGCAGATATAAGCTATAAGGTTGGGTTCCTTTTAACCTTCTGTGGTGTAGTGGTAGCGCCTTGACTTAGTAATCATAAGTCCTAGGTTCGAGTCCCGGTCGGGGTAAAAAATGATTCATGTTTTCACATATGTAATGTGCTATTTGGTTATTTCATGGCCCAAATGAGATTGGGAATCGAATTAAATGCTAAAATGAAGCCACGAGTGAGGTTGGGGAATCTGTAATATGAACATAGTGGCATTCAGTTAGAATGCGTTCATTCCTATGTATAGCAGATATAAGCTATAAGGTTGGGTTCCTTTTAACCTTCTGTGGTGTAGTGGTAGCGCCTTGACTTAGTAATCATAAGTCCTAGGTTCGAGTCCCGGTCGGGGTAAAAAATGATTCATGTTTTCACATATGTAATGTGCTATTTGGTTATTTCATGGCCCAAATGAGATTGGGAATCGAATTAAATGCTAAAATGAAGCCACGAGTGAGGTTGGGGAATCTGTAATATGAACATAGTGGCATTCAGTTAGAATGCGTTCATTCCTATGTATAGCAGATATAAGCTATAAGGTTGGGTTCCTTTTAACCTTCTGTGGTGTAGTGGTAGCGCCTTGACTTAGTAATCATAAGTCCTAGGTTCGAGTCCCGGTCGGGGTAAAAAATGATTCATATATATATATATATATATATATATATATATATATATATATATATATATATATATATATGGGTGTGTGTGTGTGCGTGCGTGTATTTGTAACACTATCATTTCTCCAAATAGTAGGTATCAGTTTTTGTAGTTTAACATTGCATCGTCATCATCATCATATTCTGATATATCACATCTTATCTACGCAACTTCTGATTTGCTTAGAATAAAATTTATCTATACATGTGAAAATATAATTTGCAATTATTTCATGTAAATTAAAGAATTAAATAATAAAATAATATTGGGCATAATAAAAAGAAGTGTACAGAAAGAATTCACATGCTTTTGCATTTTGGGTAGAGTGCAATAATTCAAAGCCAAACACATCTTATAAAATATGCGATTTCCTACTTTGAGTTACTCACATAAAAACTGCAATAATCACACATACGTAAACAGCGTTTACATAAAAAAGCACATACTAAATAAAAAAAAAGGGGGGGGACACAAATGGGTATTACTTCTACCTATATTAAAAAAAAAAAAAAATTACTGCCAAGCAAAAACAGTCGAAAAATGCGAAATGACATAGAAGAAAACTTGACAGATGAAATGCCCTGTTAGCGGGGTAAAGTGGTGGTGGTGGTTGAATCCTCGAAGGATATGATCACTCCTTTGGAAGAAGAAGGGTGGGGGGAGTGGGGGAGGGGGCAGAGCTTTAGGATGAAGGCGTTGTGCGTGTTGCTCTAACCACCCTGGGGCTACACCTATCATCCCTCTCAATCATCCTTCATCATCTCTTCTCTCTTTCCCTCTCTCCCTCTACCCCCGTCTAACCATCTTGCTCTCTCCCATCTTCAACATCCTCCTCCCACATACCTTTCCTATGCCAATCATCAAATTGCTAGAGCAAAGCGGCTCGTTCGTTATAACATGTAAAACTTTTTCTTCATATGCTGCTATTAATACATGTAAACCATATTTTATTACTCTTAATTAATAATTGCAGAAATGCTCTTCTGCCATCAATCAATTAATACGCTATATTTTATTCTTAATTACTTGCTATGATATTTAAAATTAATTGCAAATTTTATTAATATTTTCTTTATACATAACCAAATATTGATTGTAATGCTTAACAACTGCAATATCACTGGG
>JAXCGZ010015611.1:30000-52500 GCA_037179515.1 Halocaridina rubra | reverse complement strand
AATCTAGCCTACCATGACCAGTTGAGACTGAAATGCTTAGAATAGATCATTTTGAGAATTAAAGTTTTTCTTAGCCGTTCAAGAGTTAGCAATGAATTTACCACACATAATGATACGTCCCCTTTCCATGAAAATTAAATCACCAGAGTACAAATAATAAAATTACAAGACACTATTCAAATAAAACAAGTTTTCGATGCCTGGACATGCATAGCCTGCCAACGGTCAGTCCATCAGCTTTACCAGAGGAGCCGTAGTGGCGGCCCCCCCTCATTAACTTCTCCCATTATCATCATTATCAGTTATCACTTACTGTTATCATTTATTGTTATCATCACGGGTCGTGCGGGGCGCCGAGACCAACAAGGGCGCGCCAAAAGGACTTTATCGTGAAGAATTCGCGTCCTTCTTTCCCACAACGCTCCCGATGACCACCTCGAATCACTCGTGAAACAAAAGGGCACAACGCGGGATTACGACAAGTATTTCGTATAACTTCTCCTTACCTTCAAAACCCTGAAGATGACTACCTCGAAAGAGCGTGGTAGCGTAAGAACAACGTTGGAAATAATCATCGAAAGAATGATACGTAATCAAAATATGACTTGAAACTCATGACAAGCGCTACAAAAGATACGCGACGTGCTTACACAAATCGAGACAGAACGGTGAGGGATACGCCTCTCACACATACAGCCTTCCACCACCGCCAACCCAACACTTGCTTCTACAATCAAAGTTCTTGGGGGCTCCAGCGACCGACCGTCCAGCTGTTGATTCATTTGAGACTGATTTTTCTTGTTTACTAGCCTTCGCCTGACTCAACTATTTTTTTCTTTTTTAATCATCCAAAATATACTCCACTGTATGAAGGAAAAAATCATAATTCGTCAAGGATATGGGCTATCTACACAATACATTTTCTGATCCATGATCTCTACAGGTGCGTCCACACATGGAACAAAAAATATCAACAACAAAATTGACAACATTGGACGCAACAATGTTTGTGTTGCTACTGATACGATGGTGTCTATATGTCGGTATAGCTCTGTAAGTGATATGTTGGTACTCCTGGTGTCTGTAAATGTCGACTGCGATGTTTAGGTCAATGTTTCCAACTTGTTTCCAACTGCATGTTGCCGGTGTGGACGCACCTTAAAGGTGCAACACAAACATTGTTGCGTCCAATGTTGTCAATTTTGTTGCTGATATGTTTTGTTGCCGGTGTGGAAGCACCTTAAAACGTACAAGTACCAAGAACCACTCAAAACGACTGCTTCCCTCTTCATTCAACTTTTCACCATTCGTAACACTCAAAGAGGAAAAAAAAATGTAAATGATTATATAAACCACGAAAAGACGTTAAGCTAAAGAAAACACAAGTGAAGTGAAGATGTAAAAATAACCGGAGAGAAGATGGAAAAATAAGCAGCCCTATTTGTACTGAAATTCTACACTTATCGCTTGAGCTCCGCTATAATCTGTAATAGTGTAAACATACCCTAAGTGATGGCAGTGATAAAGACAGATTACACGAAGAACTCCCTTACTCTCAAACACACACACACACAAAGACCTTTTGCAATAATAATAATAATAATAATAATAATAATAATAATAATAATATATTAATAAAATTAACTATTATTATCTAAAACAACTATTTTTTGAACCAGTGTTAAGCAGTTGAAAAATCAACAAAAACAATAACGATTCAACTGCACACTGAAAAATAAACGTATATCTCAAATTCTGCTCTTTCGCTGAAGTTCAGATTACAGCACATCGCAAGAACTGAGCAAACTATATACAGAAAGTAAAAAATTCTAAAATCAGGTTTCAGGGTTCCCTGAGAGGTATGGAAAAAATTAATTCACTGCTACTACTACTACTATTAATAATAATAATAATAATAATAATAATAATAATAATAATAATGATAATAATAATAATATCATCTCAATGCGCATCTTATTCTGATGTAATGTTTAGTGCTTTGAGGTGCGAACCAAGGTGCCAATGATTAGTAAAAGGTACTGTTTTAATCCACATAATATATTTAAAGTTAATGAGCCTGTATAATATCGAAGTTCGCGGAAGGCAGACTATTGCTTACTCATTGTGGTGCAGTGGTAGCGTCTGGGGATGGTAGCATACTGGCTCAAAGTTCGATCCTGGACAGGGGTTGCATAAGCTTCCACTGTTCTCATGTCGCTAAAGACGGAGTTGGGCAATTAAGTGAACGGTCGGTGATTTCGTATTATAAAGCCACTCCCTGGAGATCACTGGGTCCACGTGACTAGAGAGGAGGCTTGGGCCTAGGCTATATGACAGGTATATATGTCGATTTCTTGGCTATAACTGTCCCGTGTCACTGTCTTTCCTTAAGGGCTAAACAGACGATCAATATTACTGACAGTATTTCCTGTACTGTCATTATTACTGTCGGTGTGTCCATCATATGGACGTAGTAGTTCACACCAATAGAATAGTGTCAGTATTTTTACTGACAGTAATAATGATCGTCTGTACCCCCCATTTAGAGACCTTTAAGCAAAGTGAGAGATCCGATATACCAAAAGAATACTTTATTTTTTTTTTTTAATTATTAATCAAACAACTATACATTGAGACATGTGCACACGGACAATCCCAATGATATGCAGTTGTTAACATTACAGTCTATATTTAGCCATGTATAAAGCCAATTATTAGTAAAATATTTCAGTCAGTTTTTACATAATGATTTCAAGTTATTAAGAATAAAATATAGTATTCAATGCTTATTTTTAGTAACATTTGAACGTGTTCACATCATCGGCTGATAGGTGTCTTAATTCTAGGTTGGTTTATATGTAGTAATATTTTTTTTATTAGCCCTTGCTGAATGCTACAATTTAAGGCAAATCTCCACTTTACATGGAAAATTTTTAAAAGATATCACATAAAGACTACAGACAATTTGAAGTAAATATAGTATAACAATGTTCTACTTAGAGCAATAAGCAGACATACATATACATGCATGCACATATATCTATATATTCACACAACACATTCATATACATGCATATACACATAAATAACTGATTAGATGAGTGAAGAACAGTGCCAATGGGGCTTCATAATTATACAGAGAGAGAGAGAGAGAGAGAGAGAGAGAGAGAGAGAGAGAGAGAGAGAGAGAGAGAGAGAGAGAGAGAGAGAGAGAGAGAGAGAGAGAGGAGAGAGAGAGAGAGAGAGAGAGAGAGAGAGAGAGAGAGACTGTTGAAAACTAAAGAAAGTTGAGGCTCAAATAATTTCAATAATAGTAAAAAAAAATTACAATAGCCAATACCTTAGCACTCATTCACTCAACGTGGGCGTAACAAACCAAAGAGGAACCATCGCCCCCCTCCCCCCTATCAGAGGGACGCATAGTAGTGTCAAGGCCCGGTGCGTGTAGGCTGCCACCAATGCTAGTTTACAAGGCTCGCGGGTCATCACTAACCCCGTGACACCGTTCTGTTCAACCCCACAACTCCTTTATCTCTCTCTCTCTCTCTCTCTCTCTCTCTCTCTCTCTCTCTCTCTCTCTCTCTCTCTATTCATGAACACCCAAAATAAAGTGAATCACTGTTTTAAGGTCTTCCCTTACATTTTCTTACTACCTCAACATTGGATCTTATAATAGTAATAAACACCCAATGAAAGAATTACGAAGCTTCGCCTCATGAACAAAAACGCTAGACTTACTTTACCTAGGCCTACCCAGTAGGCGTAGTAATCTCTCCGTCAACAACACTACAATGTTACTGAAATGTATATCATGTATTACATACAACAAGTACGCATGTAATTCGTTTTTTGTTCTTCACAATAAAGATTTTCGCAATTTGTTCAGTTTCGGAGTAAGATGGTCATTTTTAAGAGTTGTAAAGAGCTATATTAAAATAAAATCTACAGTTTGTTACAGATTTCAATGCAGACTTCAAAGCTATTAATTTTCTCTGTAGAATGAATAAAGAGTGGCCAAGGTCAGTAGTTCAGTACATCTTGTATGGTACTATTAAATTGACAAATATAATGATGCCAATCTAAGGGATAACAACCTTTCTGTCGCAGGTGGGATTGTCGATGTTTCACTATTCTTCATTGTCTCCTATTCCCCTAACCCTAGCCTGCCTCCATCCACATCTATCCGCCATTGCCAATTAGGACCTACTCCATTTGTCACGCTCTTTGGTGAATGTCGCCTCCGGTCACCCCATGCCCACGTCAATGGGGGGGACCCCAAATACCCACAACACAAACTACATCTCCCTAACTCACCCCCCCAGTCTCCAATAAATGCCCCTCCCCCAGAATTTTATCTTTCTTTCTCTCTATTATTATTATTATTATTATTATTATTATTATTATTATTATTATTATCTCTATTCCCTGATCATATCCCATACTTCTTTGCACTTAGGCCCGATTTCTTAAGCAGTGTAAACCAAGGATACCATATTGTTAGTTAGCTAGACACAAATGATTTCATAAACGCATCTGACGCGGTTCTGTATGGCTAGGATCCCGTACGGGATCCTAGCCATACACAGAACCGCGTCAGATGCGTTTATGAAATCCATTTGTGTGTCTAGCTAACTAACAATATGGTATCCTAGGTTTACAATGTTTAAGAAATCGGGCCTTGGAATAACAGAAGTTATGTATTTGTTAAGGGTAAAGGTAACCTTTGTCTCACAGCCCCTGTCAATTCAGCCGCTTCGATGAACACTCCTGCCATGTGAGCACTCGGGGGGGGGGGGTTCTTTAGACAGGAAGGAATGCGATGTCCAACAGTTCTGTGTATTTTTAATTTCCATTAGACCCGATTTTAATTGAGAGAGAGAGAGAGAGAGAGAGAGAGAGAGAGAGAGAGAGAGAGAGAGAGAGAGAGAGAGAGAGAGAGAGAGAGAGAGAGAGAGAGAGAGAGAGAGAGAGAGAGAGAGAGAGAGAAATTACAAAAGGGTACACAAGCAACAGGTGGTGGTCTAATTAATGGGCATGACATGCCCTATCGTACCTATATGCCCAAACTCACACACCTTTTAGTAATTCACACAGAGATGAAATTTAAGAATTGCGGTAATAATAACAAAAATAATAATGATAATGATGATAATAATAATAATAATAATAATAATAATAATAATAATAATGGTTGAATAAGTAATGTGTCGCGTGGCTCTAACAGGTTTGTAGAGATCCCGTTCGAGAAAATATTTTTGTTTTACAGTTGTCTAACACCTAAGAGTTGCCTGTTTTTAAATTGGCAGTCGACTCCAAGCAGGCAATGTATATAAATTTTATTTTCCTATTCATATACTTGTTTAAGAGGGTAAAAAATGTGTTTTTAGTTGATGGAGTTTCTTTAACTATATCTACAGCCTCATGTTCTCTCTCTCTCGCTCTCTCTCTCCAACTTAGCTGGACTACCACTTAGCGAAAATGAATCTGTGAAGTGGCAATGAGGGAGATTATCCTGTGAGCGATTAAAAGCAATTAGTGCAGAGCACGGGCGAGCGGTCACCTGAATGAGGTAAAGGTAGAGGAGAGGGGAAAGGGAGAGGGGGAAAAAGGTCTAGCCGATAAAAGGAGGGACACACGGATAGGACGAGAAGGGCAGTGGCGTCTGTGGACGCTACGTCAATTCCCCGTCGTTTCCCGTCAACAGCAGAGCTTCCATTAATTTATAAGCTCTTTTTTTCTTTATTCTTATTTCTCGGTGTGCTTGTACGCCACACTGATGGCCAACGAGAATTTCCTGCGGTTTTCGTTATGCTCCATATTTTACCAAGTTCTAATTCGGTTACGTAGATTTTCGCTCATCGTCGTAACGGGGAGTCTCGAGTTCATATTATCGACCTAAAAAATAAAATAAAAACCGTTTCCGTGACTACTGTCAAACTGCGAATTTCAGCAATGAAAATATAATGAGACCCAAAATGCTTAGTAATTGTACGCATGTAATATTGAATTCGATACGATTTTCGAGAAAAACTAGTGAATGCCAACAGCAAGACGGCCGCCTAATGACAAAATACCTACGGGAAAATATAAAATCAGAACATTCTGATCACAAAAAATGTATCAATATTTGATATATACATATGTGTGTGTGTGTGTGTGTGTGTGTGTGTGTGTGCGTTTGTGAATACTAGAAACTTTTGTAGCAACGCAGTTTTTTATTAGTCTAAACTGATGTGCTACTTCTGACACATAATTTGTAAATATATGGTGAAAATAATGTAATGTGCATATTCAAGAATCAAAGTCACTAATGCATCCAGCAACTTCACATTCAATGTTGGGATTTGTAGGCTATAAACATTAAGCTTATAAATCCTCAGCCATTTAAAAACATGTACACTGTAGAGCCAGCAGACCATAAAGAAAGTTACAATTTACGAACCCCTATGCCACCAAGGACACGAAATTTATGGCAGTCTTGCTTTTAGTTTACGATGTGGGTGCGCTTAGAGCCACGGGAAGGAGAATCTCAATGGATAAACAAGGGGGCGAATCCAATACTATTGCTAAAAGTGTAAAGAGAAGATATGATGATCTCTTTATTTTCTCTCTCTATACAGGGTGTCCACAAAGTCTGGGTACATAGGAAATTTCACTATGCAGAGCTATTCAATCGAGTTCACCTGAATTTTGTAAAGCGCATCAAATTATGCTTTGAAAATGATGGATCTCATATTGAAAATATTATTTATTAACATTAGATTTAAATAAAATTGTTTTGTTTTAAAAGTATGTGTTAATCTCCTGTGTACCCAGTTCAGGTGAACTCGATTGAATAGCTCTGCATAGTGATAATTCCTATGTACCCAGACTTTGTGGACACCCTGTATAACCAGTGAATGTTCGTAATAAAACGTTCCTAAAGACATCAGCTACCTCACATTCCTAAATCCTATACTATAAAGAGGGCAAGAAGGGCAAGAGAGAGAGAAGGATAGAGAGGCGGAGGACAAAATCCGGACTTTCCTCCCCCACGATAATATTTGCCGCAAATTGAACTGATCCTGGCGTCCTCTCATCCATAACGCCACTAATCGCTCCCACGTAATGCAATTTTACACTCAGTGACGACCTGCCTCTCTCTCTCTCTCTCTCTCTCTCTCTCTCTCTCTCTCTCTCTCTCTCTCTCTCTCTCTCTCTCTCTCTCTCTCCGGCTTTACTTCAGGATCAAAAGATGTTATTACCTAACACTATTATAAAACATGCTAAAATTCATCGTAATAAGTTGACAATATATATAATTCTGTTAAACACCTGTTTAGATATTACAGAGTTGCTGAACACACGTGTTTATATATATTTCTAAGTTTGAGGTCAGGAGGCACCTAAATCTTATGTAAAAAAAGAGAGAGGAGAGAGAGAGAGAGAGAGAGAGAGAGAGAGAGAGAGAGAGAGAGAGAGAGAGAGAGAGAGAGACATTGCTTTTATCAACAGTAATCGATTCGAAGTCTGAAAGGAGCCTTTTCCGCTAATCTTGACAATGTTGTTAATGAAATCGGGACAACAATAGATCGTGGACCATTAATTCTTTCCTCAGTCTCCATCCCTACCTATACAAAGGACTAAATCTACCACACAACGAAGAAAAACAGTAATACAAACAAAACGGAGAAAAAAAATGAGGTAATACAAATATATTCTCTGACGCGAAGGGTACTATTACCCTTATCGAAGTATGAGCTCGATCGGATTTTGTATTAGCAGTAACTCTAATTATGTAATCACTGGAGCCTACTAGTTTTGACAATCTCTTGCCTTATCCACCACACGATGTCAACTAGTGCAAAGATGCTATAGCAACTACAATGGTGAGTCGATATTATATCAAACTGGATTTAATTTTGTTACAATTCAGAGCAGACTTAGCGAGATTAGATTAGGTTGGGTTTAATTTAGTTGGACAGCATAAATAACAGTTAAGTCTAATATAAGCATGCAGCATATCCACAACGTGAGTCGATATCATGACAAACTGGATTTATTTTTGTTATAATTCAGAGTAGGCGTAAAGAGATTAGGTTAGGTTGAGTTTAATTTAGTTGGATAGCATAAATAAGTTAGTCTAATATATAAGCATGTAGCATATTTTCTTTTTCATAAGACCAATATAACGGCCCAAAATATCCAGATAGTTTTTGGGAAATGATACTGCACTTAGGCCTTGCAGAACATGAAAATAGATTTGAGTGCGAAAATTCTCATATACATACTATATGATGATTGACCTCTGTAATGATGACGACTGAAAATTTTAAGGCTACTTCTATAAAACATATCTTAAGCACCAAAATATTCGAAAACTCAAAAGATAGCTAAGTTAATGGAATTTTTATAGCCTCTACATGAAGACCAAATCTCGAGGAACCAAGGGATGGCTATGAAACAATATCAAGTAATTCTTTGGGTGGTTGAACTACTTGTTATCAATGCCATTATTAAAGCCTCTATACGAAGTCTAAACATTGAGGGATAGATTAAGTGGAAATTATTATTACAGAATATAGGAAATTGTCGTTCACTTCTATAACATTACACAAAAGCAGAGCTAATGGCAGACGAAAGCAAATGCAAGTCCAATTTGTACCTCTTAAAAGAAACCTTAACTCACCTTGAGGGGCCAAATATAAACCGATATACATTCACACCCAAGATGACACTGCCCCACTGTTGTCGACACCGGAGGCGGAATGGAAAAGTGCAAATCATAATGCACTTTGCTAGCAATATCTAATTCGCACGTCCCTTGTCATTGGCTCGATTCTATACTAGCCAATTATCTCATTCACTCCTTCATTCCCAACTCTCTCCGACATATCTGTCCTTTTAGAGCAATCTAATGACTCTCATAATTACAGTACCACATACTTCCTTTGTACCACTTCACATACCATTAACTATCATTACAATCTGACACACCATTATTCAGAGCTTAATGCGCAGGTTATGCACCATTATCAGCATTATCGGTCCAACTACCGAAGGACCGATAATACTGGTCCTAAGACCGTTGTCATCGGACTCGATCCAATATAACGTAATGATACCCAATCAATAATATTAAATTTAGTACCTCGCAACGAGGCATCTCGAGAGAACGCCTTCGCACAAAAATAGGATGTCGAAACCGCGCAAGGGGGTGGAGCCAAATGACGTCGATTTCGCCTTAATTTTGAAACAAAATGTATTTTGATTCTTTGAAACAAGAGGTGCGAAGGGCGAAGATGCAGTCATCTTCACTTATTGACAAGAGAATGCACCGGCCATATATTGCTAATCCTTATTAAACCTCACGAGAGGAGGGGATGGGAGGGGCCAACAAGTACCGACAGACGGCAACCGCTCTACCACTGGGGAAGTCCACGATGAAAAATTGTCAACATCACGTGAGAATTTAATTTATTTCTTTCTTATTGCACTCGGTAAATTGCTAACGATATGACGGTACATTATCATTATGAGGAAAAAAAAAGTTTCTCAAAAAACAGAACACTTAAGTTCTCTACTAGTGATAATTCTAGGAAAAGCATATTGGGCAATCCATTTAATACTATTATTACCATTTTCAGTCTTGTTAGTAGGGAAGTCAGCAAAATAGAGAAAAAATTGAGATGGTCCAATCATATATATATATATATATATATATATATATATATATATATATATATATATATATATATATATATATATATATATATATATATATACACACACAGTATATAATCAGAAAAGCAAACTACGTTATAAACAAGTGATGAAATAAAAAATGAAATTAACTAATGCTCTTATTAAACTGAATCTGAAACACTAACATCGCCTTAATTTCATATTTCTTGCTCTAAATAATCAGAACTGAGGGTGAAGGTGCACCCCCTCTCCTTCAACCTCCTTGCCTCCTAAAAAGATATGAAACTTTAAAGTGCATGGGGGGGGGGTTAGGAGAAGGGGTGCCTCATACTGGCAAAACAAACACGGTCAACGACGTACAAATGAAATACACACAAAGTTTGCGAGAGAGAAAAAAGTAAATCTAAACTTTTGAGAGAGAAAGAGAGAGGGAGAGTTTTCTTTCTGACCGTTTTATATCTGTAGTTGTTGATGGTGCATCATCTAGCCCATTCCCTGTTACCAGTGGTGTTTCACAGGGCTCTGTTATTTCATCTACTCTGCTCCTTCTCTTCATTAATGATCTTCTACAATCCCCATCTCCCTCTCTTCTTTACGCCTTTCCTGACCATTTTATCCTTCATATTTCCTCTGCCTTTTCTTCACAACCCTCATCTGTTACTACTACTCAGTCTCATGTTACTATTTCTTCTGCTATCACCTCCGATTTGCAGAGGGTATCTGAGTGGGGCACCCCAAATTCAGTTAAATTTAATGCCTCCACGTTATCTCCTGATAGCCCTATTGTCTCCGAAACTGATGAAATTTACCCACTTAATTCTATCAATATATTAGGAATCCATATAGCCTTTAACTTGTCTTGGAGGAATCACATAATCCAAATATCTTAATCTGCATCCAAACACTAGGGGGTTCTATTTCGGTTTCGTCATTACTTTTCCACTTTACAGTTACTTAAAATCTATAAAGGTCCTATCCGTCCCTGCTTAGAATACTGCTCACACATATGGGGTGCTTTTTCTTATACTTATCTCCTTGATAGGGTCGAATCTAAGGCAGTCAGACCCATTAATGGCCCTTCTCTTACTTCTAATCAGGATTTTCTCTCTCTTCGTCATAAGGTAACATCCCTTTCTCTTTTCTATCGCTACGACTTCCATCGCTGCTCTGATGAGTTGGCGAGTTGCATCCCTTCCCCACTGCCGAGGCCGCGTAACACACGCCAAGCGGCCTTGTCTCAAAGGTACTGTGTGGAAATTTGTAGCTCGTGGATTGGTCGGTGCACCAACTGTCTCCCCATCTACCTCCAGACTCTGGAACTCTCTTCCTCCATCTGTCTTTCCAATTTCTTATGATATATCTTCCTTCAAAAAGCGGATCTATCGTCATCTCAGGGCCTAATCCTCCATATCTCTGGGTCCTTAGTACTTTGACGATTTTTTAAGACTGTCCTTTTCCTCTGAGTATCATTACCTCATCTCTGCCTTGTCCATAAACTTATTCTTTTCCTTCGTGTTAATGTTTTCTCGTGACCGGGCCTTTCTTGATGAGGACAATTTTTTGCCTGTCCCGGTGTCACACTCATAAGAAAAAAAACACGGCGAAGATTCTTCATCTCATTGAAGAGATTTACTCTCTGAGGCCCTCCCTTGATTTGTTACTCCATTCCAACACGATTTGTGGAGCCTAAAAAAAAAGTTTAAAGGAAACTGATCCTTGCTTTTCAGTTCTTGAGTCGAAAGAGGGTATCTTCAAATGCAAAATTCAACTGACAAAAAGGAAGAAAAAGAAGAGAGGATTTTATTTGCTGCAACCTGTATTACATATAAACTTTGTTTACAGACTCTCCCTAAGGTACATAAAAGGAATTATTATACTCTAACACATAAGTATATATACAATATCCCGAATTAATTGACAATTTTCAAGTAAAGTATGATATAAACAATTTTTGTCGTTGTCTACCAGCACCAGATTATTAATATATATAATTATATATATATATATATATATATATATATATATATATATATATATATATATATATATATATAAAGAGAGAGAGAGAGAGAGAGAGAGAGAGAGAGAGAGAGAGAGAGAGAGAGAGAGAGAGAGAGAGAGAGAGAGAAATTCTCTTCTTTTAAGAGGTTCAAAACAGCGTGAAACAGGATTTCACTTTTCTCAAATATCGTGGTCACTGTGTCAAAGACCGGGGGAGGAGAAGAGAGACAGTATTCCATTTAAGGCATAACTGAATTTGAAAATGTATACAAATATTGATACGCAAATGATAAGAGTCGACATAAAATATAATCACTGACGTTCATCTATACGCATGAACAAGATCCACATATGCACGACAGGCGTATTCATAATACTTTTCCCTGATGGGTGCAAGAACGGCATTTTTGCCCTGACAGACATACAGGCTTGGATAAATAGCGTTGAACCACCACTGGTGCTAAACATATATGATACTATAGCTGAAGGTCTTTTGGACTCAGATAAGACTGTCCAGGAAAGTTCGATAGCAAGTCCTCCTGCAGATATGGATCCCTTTCTATGCCTATATCTACACCGAGTGCTCTTGATAATCGTTACACATTTCTTATTATCCATTCGCATTTGACAAGTCACAGCACTATCCATCTCTGAGCCTGCTCTCAATATGACCTATACATGCATATACTCTTTCATGACTTTTCTTGACCTCATTCTAAGTATTCACAGTACTGATTGACTTGTTACGATGCGCGAGCTAGCCAACCGTGGGGCGATTAGAAGGGCATCCAACCCTAAATTTCACAGCTCCAGTATATTTTTCTATATGGCCCCATAACGAGGACCAACAGTGACACAAAATGACATGGTGACATGATTACTTCCATTACAAAATAACAATTGAAAATCAGGTTCCACACACTGGCAGTGACAGAACTGGTCATCGTATGGTACATAAAACCTACGTCTGAATGGATATTATCAGATTCTTGTAAAACATCAACGAAACAATTCTAAAATTGTTTACCCGGTTATTATTTTCAATTTCTTCATGAATATTAGTCAGAGAAATTACATTCCCTCTTATGTAGTCATAATTATCTTAAAAAATGTCTGTCGTATACCTTTACTTAAAATATCTAAGACCTAAGGCAGTAGTCACCGTGGCTCAAGCGGAAGGGTCCGCGACTCTGTGAAGTCAGGTCGAGGGTTCGCGCCCCGTCACGGTCTGAGGTTAGCCAAAACAAGTCCTTCGCAAGAAGGCAACCGTCCTAGCCCTTGGTAGAAAAGGGAGTCAGTGGCGTAAAACCGGAACATCTAAGACCTAAGGCCAAGATGTTTATCCTGTTGTAATATGTAATTAAAACAAACTATTGTATACTTTAAGGAACAAAGAATTAGAAGTGACGCAATAAAGCGTACAAATATAAAATTACTATTGATATTATTATTATTGTGTGTCCCCCCCCCCACTCGATTGGGGCTTGAAATCCACAAGGAGAGAAAAAAAAAGTTATTATTATTAAAATCATCCTTATTTATGATTATTATGATTATTATTATTATTGTAATTAATTATTATTATTATTATTATCATTATTATTATTATTACTATTATTACTGTTTTTTTTATTGGCTCCCAAAAGACAGGCCTATATATAAAGAAAAGCCATTGCATTTTATGGAATAGAGGGACTTTATTTCCATTAGTATGGTTATTTCATTACTACTAAAATAATATTTATTACTGTTTTGTTTTTTTTTAGTTACATTTCTCTGACTATAGAAATAGGCGGTATTCGCCTCCTCTACTGGTTTGCATAACATTTTCACGTCAGGATCTCTTTGGATATATCTAAGACTGCGTTTCTAGATTAAAAGAAATCAACTTAAAGACAAATCCATCTGAGAGAGAGAGAGAGAGAGAGAGAGAGAGAGATCGAAGATCCTAATTTCTTATCCCTCATGGAAAAAAAAAAGAAGAAAGATGATAAGAGGAGGTTGTTGCGTTGGTGGGTCTACCTCTATCCCTCGAGAGCTCTATTGAGAAGCCAATGAGCGGGAAAACAACCGATATAAGACAACTTGAGGGAAGATTACCCATCTCTCTCTCTCTCTCTCTCTCTCTCTCTCTCTCTCTCTCCCCGTCAATATCATGCAGTTTAAAACACAGTTCTTTGCAAATAAGAGGGTATATAATTATGAAATAATAGAAACTGAACTGAGTTTTAAAACTTTTATTTTTAGACTATCAGCCACAAAGAATCAAGTTCTTATTACTGAACAAAGTCAGAAATACATTATTCTGTGGTTGTATTTAAGGAAAGCTTCCTTGGGAGAGCCTTCCATCGCTGAATTATTATTTAAGTGAAAGGGAAGCAAACTTTAAAAATGTTCTCTCTCTATCTTGCCTCCATTTGCTTAATGACGTAATAATAAAGTAAACTTAATATACTATAATTGATCCACTGTGGTGACCTGCTGAAGAGGGAAACCGAAAAATATGAAGTTGGATTGCGCAAAGAGGCCTCATATACAAATCTTATAGAGGACACCCTCGCGATGGTAAATCTTTCACCATCAAGGATGGAAGAAGATTCATGTAATTAACATGTAATATCTCTTTCTGACAAGTTCAGATTTAATTGTTAATTTGTGTATTTCTTCAGCTCCATGTTACATATACATATACAATATACCAATAAGGTCATTACACTTTCCTTCTTATCCCTCAAGGTAGTAGGTTGGCTCATGGCACCAGCCGCCCGTTGTGATACTACAGCTGAAGTTTTTTTTTTTTTTTTTTTTTTTAAATAGGTCTGTCCAGGACAGTTCGATATTAAGTCTTCCTTCAGTTACTTTTTTTTTTTTTTGCCCGTCCTGGTGTCACAATCATAAAAAAAAGAAGTGGTACACGAACCACCTCTGGAAGTCCGCTGTGTGCTAGCACATGCCACCTGAGCAGCATCACAGAGACGATAACAACAGACAAGTCAAGTCTATGGTGGGACGAAATCTTCACACGATATGGTTTGGATGAATAAAGCAAAGCATGTCCAGCATTTATAATAGAAATAAAGTTGGCTTATTTGGCGTGGGCATTCCATAGAAGCAAAAGTTCTTACTGCAGTACATGAAATCCGGGTCAATCAAAAGCGTACTGGGAATTGTATGAAATACGCCAATCTTTGAAATAAATAGCAAAAATAAAATATAAATAAATAAATAAATGAGTAAACTGCTTCTTAGTTGTATCATAAGCAAGATGAAAGGAGGTGTGCCTGATAAAAAACGCGGGTGTAGTACTGCATCCAAAATTAATGAATGCAGTTATTGCCTGCGATTCTAAATACTCTGTTGATTGGAAAATGAGGGAAGCAAGAGGAGGAAGGGGAGGGGGGGAGGGAGACGGTCAAACCCCTAGAAAAAGTAAAGAGAAAAAGCAGATCATGTTGATTAAAAAAAATGCAAACGTAACGCCTTGGCACCCTCGATGAATGTACCAATGCATCCAGAGATTTTCATCAGTATTGTCAGGTGGTCTCTTGGTGACCTTAACATCCGAACATGAATTTCTGTAATCTTTATAATTTTCCTTTTATTCCTGTTTATCAATTATGACAGAGAACTTCCGGGATAAAGAAGAAAATACATTTTGAATCAAGTCTAACACTACAAGTGAAATCACTGAATACTATCCAATGACTACCTAGTGTGTCCACCGCTCAGGCCTTCCCCCCTCCCCTCTATCCGATCCAATACAAGTCCTTTGATGTTTGCTGCTGCTGCCCCCCCCCCCCAGACACCATCACCATAACATTACTACCTCTTCAAATCCCAATCTCCCTTTTCCCCTGTCTCCAAATAATATTACAGTCTAGGACGGAGACTGCTTGGGTAATATAAAAAAAAACTCAAAATGATAAATTTTGTGATAAATTTTGTTGTTATTATTAATTTTTTTTTATAATTATTCAAAATAATAATAAATGAGAAACTGATCTGCTGAGTGACCACATGACTGTCCACTAATATTTCATGATTTAAAAGGATATTATAATTTTGACAAAGAAGTCGATCACATTCTACTCAAACACTTTACTACAAATAACAATAAGGAAATATTCTGAATAAAAGAGTCAATATATATGATGGGGACCACGGCAGACGAGTGGTTAGTGCTCGACTAAGAAGTTGCCAGACGGGCGTCACTCCATTCACCTACACATCCGTTTGTATAAGACACTTTCCATATTTTTCCAATTATGATACAAAACATCTAACAATAAACAATACACTTAGTCTGTCGCGATGACTAGGCTTTATCAGACGAGCAATGCACGTAGGTCAAGTGCGTGTATGAAAAAAAAAAAAAAAAAAAAAAAAAAAAAAATATATATATATATATATATATATATATATATATATATATATATATATATATATATTTTTTTTTTTTTTTTTTGAGAGAGAGAGAGAAAGAAACAGCGATATTGAATTTAACAAAAAAGTATGTTCAATTAATACAAAGGATTGCTAGCAAAAATGCTTACCAAAATTAATTAAAGCGCATGAAAAACACAACATTGTTCTCAAATCGAAAACGGTGCAACATAAACAGTTTGACGAATTTTTTAAGATTGTTCCACATTACGAAAGCATTAGTTTTTTTTTAATAAAACATCAATCATTTATACCCACTAATGAACTAATAATACAGCATTCCATATTACAAAAAAAATTAATATAATTAGAAATTTTCAGTGCTTATCTCTTGCCCGAATTCTTGGTACAGTTGATTCCAATTATGCTTCGCTATGCTCAAGGGTTTACTCATTCCTGCTAAGTTGACAGGGGCTACGGGACAACAGATGTTACTAAGTCCACTGCCTAGCTTTGATATAGCTTAGTAAAAATTTTAGTTATCTGTCACAGCATGAGGCTGGCTGGAACTTGGGTCTTCTGTGTTTAACCCATGACGCCGAGGCCGAGGGCAATTCTCTGATTTGGTTCAGAGCAAAGTCTGGGCTACAAAGCAGCTTACTAGAGAGCTGTAAGATGGACATTTCAAAAACTTCACACATCTCATGGTGATCCATTCAAGTAAATATATATCAGGCATAAACTGCAGAAAATGGAAATTACCTACATGCATTTGGGAGAGTAAAAATGGCCTTATCAAGGTCATAGACCAAGAGACTCCAAAGAATAAAAATCTCTTCGGAGGAGCATGAGAAAAAACAAAACAAAAAACACTGAACCACTTCGTTGTGAGATGCTCCAGTGATTTATTTAAGGAGTCGGGAAATCTCCGAAATGGCTAGAGCTGCTGTTATTCATAAACGAAGCCCATAGTTAGCCGTTAATAACCTGGGCATTATACCATCGTGCAATTCATTCATTTGCCACAGACAATGGCTGTACGTTGGGTGCTAGAAGATGAACGCGATGAAGGAAGGAGAGAAAAACTATCAGAGCCTCTTCCTTTTATCACACATAAAGCTCAGGAAGACCTTCGTCCATACTGCGATTTTCGACTTTAAGGGATTCTCTTAAGGTGGCTCCTCCCTCCATCCCTTAGCCTCTGCCTAGACTCTCTTCTCTTGAAAGCTTATTTATGCAAATGTTCCCTCGACTAATTATGACGGGGCTATTGTTACGCGGGCGCGATTATTCTCAACAAGAATGGCCCACGCTGACAAGTCCTGCATCGAAATAGATAATTTGCCGCCACAAAACATTTTGTCGATGCTTTCGATACACGTAAGATGCGGAGGGGCGGAGGGACAGAGAGAGAGAGAGAAAAAAAATATGGATTAGAATAATAATAATAATAATAATAATAATAATAATAAGACTTTATTTCCAACGTACATTGGGCATTCAAATATGGGTGTACTATTAAAATTTACAAGTAAAATCTTCCTTTAAGAGTAACTTCTTAAGATTATATTTAAAAGTATACACTGAACCAGCATTTTTTAGTTCTCTGGGAAGCTGATTATATAAATGAGGTCCATGAATGTTTATATCTCTTGAGCCAATATCAGTTTTAGACCTTCGTACTAATAAATCTTCCCCTTGACGGGTAGTTAACCCGGTAACTGAGCTTACTGTAGAAAAATTATACAAGCAATCAGGAAGATTGTTTCTTAGTATTTATTTTTTTTTTATTTATTTATTCAGATAACTGTACATGGGGACATGTGCACATGGGCACTCCCAGTCATATTGCTTTATCCATTCTAGATCTTTTAAAACAGGAGAGATGTGCTCGTATTTTCTTACATTGCCAACAGCCACTCGTGCTGCAAAGTTTTGTAACTTTCGTATTCTTTGTAATTGAGTCTTATTTGTACATCCCCAAACTTTGAGACAGTAATTAATTAAACTCATAGCTAAGGACTGGACAATTATTATACGAGTTGATGTTTCAAATGAGTCTTTTACCCTATTTAGATATATTAAGAGTACCCATTACTTTTTTATAAATTTCATCTATATGCATTTCAAAATTCATGTAACGGTCAAAATAGACACCTAGGTTCTTTATCGAGTTCATTGGCTTAATGATATTACCGTTAAAATTTATATGAAGATTGTCATCAACTTCTGATAATAATTGTCTGGATCCGATAAGAATAGATTGGGTTTTAGTTTCATTAAGTAACAGACCATATTTTAGAAAGTAACGTTTAGCCATATACAAAATTTCTTCTGCTCTACGAATAATATTTTCTAAATCATTAATTTCTCCTTCAATTAAGATTTGAGTATCGTCAGCATATTGAATGACATAACAGTTAGGTAAATATTTTACTAGATCGTTTACATATATTAGAAAAAGTATAGGTCCTAGGATCGATCCCTGAGGGACCCCAAACAATACCTTCTTGCGACTTGAAACTACATCTTTTATTCTGACTGACTGGTAGCGGTTTTTTAAATAGTTCTCGAACCAGCTTGGGTCAATGTTCATTTTTTTGCATTTTTCTAATAGAATGGTATGGTGTACACTATCAAAAGCTTTAGAAAGATCGAGTAGTAGTAGCAATGATATTTTCTTATTATCTATATTTTTGTATATTTCATCTGATATTTTCAATAAGGCAGTTTCAGTTGATAATTTTGGCCTGGAACCGTGTTGACTTTTTGCAATAAGTTTATTTTTTTCAAGAAACTCACTTAACTGATTTGCAACAATCTTTTCAAGTATCTTTGATAAAATTGGTAGTAAAGAGATTGGTCTATAGTTAGAGACGTCGTCAGGATTTCCATTTTTAAAACCAGGAATTACATGGGGATTTTTCCATAAATCTGGGTAAATATTGGTAACTATGGAAGTATTGATTATTACCGTTAGATAATATGCTATTACAAATAATGAATCTCTAATAAAACGAAAACAAATTCCATCTGATCCATATGCATTAGAGTCTTTCAGATTTTTTATTACTAAGATTACTGTATTACAATCTACTGTAGTAGGGTTAAAGACATCATTACTTCTATTGAATGCACTATGTTCTTGAAGATTAACATTATTATTATTATTACTACCATCATCACTATTATCATTACCATTACTACCACCATCATTATTATTTACACCATTATCAACATTTCTATTATTATTACTACTACCATCATCATTATTATTACCACCATTACTATTATTGATTTCATTTATTATTTCTTTTTTTGTTTTTTCAAAGGTTTTTTTCCCCACTTCAGCGAAAAAATTATTGAACTCTTCTGCTTTAGCACTTACATCTACCTCATCGGGTATAATTGATATGTTACTACTTTTATTACAGTTATTGGAAAGCATGGTTTTAGCAATTTTCCATGTATCAGAGATATTGCCTTTAGCGTTTTGAAATTCATTTTTGTAATACTGTTTCTTACTGTTACTTAATAATGATTTTACTTGTTTCTTATGCTCTGTAAACTTTTCTCTTAAAGGGATATTATCTCTTTGTAGTTTTACTTCATTTTGTAGTTTGTCTCTTTCTTTCATAATGTTTTTTATGTCATCTGTTATCCAAGGAGCGGGGGGACGAAATATTTCTCTTGTCACGAGTGGTGCACATCGATCTATACATGATGATAAGACACTGGTTAAAATTCTTACTTGTTTATTTATATTATCGGTATATAGAATTTCATTTAATTTATGTACTTCATTCATAAGTAAACTACAAAGTAATTCTTGTGAATAATTTCTTAAGCATCTGAATGTTTTAAAGATTGGTTGTCTCTTTGGTTTGCGAATATTTAGGGACGTTACAATTTCCTCGTGGTCTGCTATAGGGCTTGGCATTACGTCACACTTAGTTATCATATGTTTGGAGTTTGTTATTACTAGATCGATTTGGGAAACTGAAGTGGGAGTGATTCTAGTTGGTTTATTTATAATCTGTTCTAGATTTAAATTCTTAATAAGTCTACTCATTTTATTTTCTCTTTTTAGTTGATCATCATTAAAATCGCCATATATAAAGACTGGTTTGTTTTTTAAAATTATCTCCTTAAAAACGTCCAAAATATAGCTAAAAGAGGTTACCGAGGCTTTGGGGTGGCGGTACACGCAGCCTATGATAATAGAAGGAAACTTTTTATGTTGGACAGAGATCCATTTATCTTCCACTCCTTCGTGCTTCTCAGTTTCAAGATTTAGTTCAGTGGCCTTCAAATAATTTTTAACATATAAACATACACCTCCACCTCTACCACTGTCATAGCGATAAATATTATATGAAGGAATATTAATAAATGCATTATTAATTGACGGATACAGCCATGATTCGCTAATGCAAAGAACATCAATATTTTCTTGTACAAGCATATGTTCAATTTCTAGTATATGGGATAACAGGGATTGTGCATTTATATGTACGACAGATAATCTATCATTATATTTACAAGTAACTTTCACATCGGCAGCAGTAACAGCAACAGCAGGAGACGAGGTATTACCATGTTTCATTGGGGTGGTATCCATAGTCATAGTTGTAGTTTCGACTGTGTGATTCTGCTGGGAATTCATCATTGTAGTGTGTTCTGGGGTTAGCCCATGGATCCTGGTGTCTGTACCTGCCGTTGGATGTGTAACGCTGGTTTGAGTACGTGCCGTGGTATGATCGGGCCTTCCCAAAGTTTGTATGCCTAGGTGAGTGTCTAGGGTTGTAAGAGCCATCACTCCAGGAGAAGTCTCTTGTGCGTGGACGGCGATAAGAGAGGTTTGTATCGTGTCTCTTTCTGTAGTCTCGCGTATAGGGGATTGTTCCATTAGCTCTTTGCTGTTTATTTTGGTATGACTGTAGTTTGGGATATTTTGTAGAATACCCAGGTTGTGTCCATTGTTTGCTCCCATGAAATGGCTGGACACTTGTGCCTGTAGGCCATTGATTCAGTTTGTAAGGCACATATTCAAATCCTTTCGATATCGTTATTGCGAAGGAAACCCAGTTTGGTGTGCGAGAAAGCTCCTTAATCAAGACTTCTTCAGAAGGAATGCCTCGATTTGTCAGTGTATTACGTATCTCTCTCTCAAAGGGGTTGCCAGGAATGCGAATATATATTTGAGCTGTAACCCTTGCACTTGCATTATTTGGCAACTGTGGCTGTGGGGGAGAGGACTTCGATGGAATGTCTAAAATAGAGATTTCTGCTATTTTGTCTTTTCTGTTTTCTTCATTGTTTCGCAGCCTATTGCTGGTTTGGTTATTTGTGCTGGAAGATGTAATTTGGGTGTCCTGGTTAGTGACAGTTGCTGTGTTGTTAGGAAGGTAACATGATGATGAGAACTTAAAAATAAAACCCTTATGGACACAAAGCAGGCGAAAGAAGTTACTTACAAAAAAGTATAAATGCTTTTTTTTCTTTAAACATGCCCCTTAATCAGCATTATTACCATAAGGGTTGATTTTTTAAGTTATCATTATCATATTATACTAAAGACATTTTCAAGATTGCGATGAAAAGCTAAGACATGTTTATTACAATATAAACAAAATAGAGGCAGGAAAACGAGGAGATAACTACTCTAGAGATCTCATTACTAATGATATGCAAAAAAAAAAAAAAAAAAAAAAAAAAAAAAAAAAAAATCAAGACGTTTCATGGTATTTTATAAGAGAAAGTGTACCCACACGAGACTTTGAACAACAACGGCAAGAAATAAAAGATTTAAGATAGCCTTATATCCATTCTTAAACTTATATAACAAAAATCAAGTAGGATATATCTGGGAAATAATGTGATTTACCGGGCTGGCTAGCAAATTATATATATATATATATATATATATATATATATATATATATATATATATATATATATATATATATATATATATATATATATATATATATATATATATATATATATATATATATATATATATACATATACATACATATACCTTGGCTGTTTCCCCCTTTAATATATATATATATATATATATATATATATATATATATATATATATATATATATATATATATATATATATATATATATATATATATATATATATATATATATATATATTATATAAAGAAAACAAAAAAGAAAGAAGACGAATATACATACCGGCCAAAAGAAAAAAAAAGATTTTAAGATGAAAAAGTTGACTATTCTGTTGTCTCTACATTACCACTCTTTTAATAGAAAATACAAAATATCGACACATTACCTTAGAGTCATACGCAAAACGAATTATGGTTTACCTGAAAAGGAAAAAAAATATATTAATGAAGTTAAAAGAATATAACAACCAGCTCTGTGTAGGCATATTATGGTAAGAATATC
>JAXCGZ010015611.1:22500-27500 GCA_037179515.1 Halocaridina rubra | reverse complement strand
CATTCCCTGCCTGTCGTAAGAATCGACTAAAAGGGATTGGGAGCGAAGGGCTGGTTCTCTTTGAAAAAGTTCTCCTCTCTGGCACAGCACAGGTTAGGTAAGGGGTGAGGACGAACTGGATATAATGAAACCCTCCAACCGTTTCTAAGTCTATATTATTATTATTATTATTATTATTATTATTATTATTATTATTATTATTATAAAATTAATAACAACAATAATAATAATAATAATAATAATAATAATAAAAATAATTATTATTATTACTTTATGCATATTTGCTATATTCAGAGGGGTTATGGTGTCTTGTTGCAAAAGAATTAAGAATAGTAAAAGCAATAGCAATACGGAAGTAACAACAGAAGCCACCTACAGTGAATCTACACACCTGCTTCAAGTCAATCTAGATAAAGAACGACTTATATGTATATATTTTCCCTTTATAATCACAAGACCCCAACAGTAATTCTGGATTAAGTATAGGTGTATTATGCCGACTATACGTCATTATCTCAACTGTACTGAGTGTGTGTATATATATATATATATATATATATATATATATATATATATATATATATATATATATATATATATATATATATACACACACACGCGCCCACACACACACACAACCATTACGTGTACGTTGATATTTATACGCACGCTTTTCCATTGTCAAATGTAAGCAATGACAATACTCATAATTCTCGACTAAGATTTGATTATCGTTAAATCCATCCTTGTATCTTCGGCAACAAACGATATGAATGACTTTACTTCGACATCGCATTAAATTAATTTATTCTACTTTTGTACAATTATTTATGCAGTTCTGCGCTCACGATAAATATTCATGGTGGTATTATTATTATCATTATTATTATTATTATTATTATTATTATTCCAGAGGTTTGGAAGCATAGTTGGAGAGAGAAGGAAGTTGGAGATAATTGTTGATAGAAGTAAAGTGATGAAATGTACGGAGGAGTGCTACTGTTGGCAGACTGAAGTCAATTTAGGGATATTTGAGGAAGCTGGAAGTTTTAAGTATCTTGGGGCGTATGTGACAGTAATTGGCCGAGTGGATGCGGAGGTAAGTCATTACAGAGAAGGGAGTGAGTAACTGTGTAAGTGGGATGAAAAGTGTGATGAGAAATAGGTATTTAGGAATGAATGCAAAAAGGATATATGAAGGACTAACTGCGCTAAACAGCATTGCAATACAAGTTGAATGTACCGGAGATGAAGTGTTAGAGAAATGCGATTGGTGGATCTAGAATCGACAGAGTGAGAGATGAGGATGTGGGGCAGAGAGCGGGTGTTGAAAGAAGGCTGCTGGATTATTTAAATCAGGGTGTTGAGATAGTCTGGACATAAGGAATTGTGGAGAGCAGAAGTAAATGGAATAAGACCGAAAGGTAGACCTACCACGAGATGGATGGATAGGGAAAAACAGAACTAGATGCATTTAGTATGTCAGTAGAGCAAGGAAGAGTGTGCTATAGATAGTAATGAGCGGATAAAGGTTGTGGAAAGGTGACGAGAGAGAGAGTTAGCCAGAATCTGATATACAGTGCTAGCGCCTGCTAGCACTGTACACTGGGAGAGGTGGGTGTAGGTGGGGTTGTTATGAGATGAAACATCTTGGATAACAAAATAGGGCTGTTGGGCCTCACGGCAAAAGATCCTTCCCCACTTACCCTGTGTATTACCCAATTAGGGTGGTGAGGGAGAAATGTAGCAGCACTTTATCTTCAAGGAGCTATGATGAGGGATTGAGAAGGTATATCAGATTCTGGCGAATGTGTGTGCTTTAACTTGGCCACCCACTTCCTTACAAGGAGGATTTCTGCCAGTGTATATGTAGGATGTATTATAATAATAATAATAATAATAATATTAATTATTATTATTATTATTATCATCATCTAGAATATGAATGACACACTAATAACAACTTGATAAACGTCAACCATCGCTTGAAATAATAAATCCACGGGAGGAAGTAACCCAATCAAGACGTGCGTTTCACCAAACATTATACTTCTTTTCGCTTTTATTATTTCCAAATATCGAAAAAAAGGTGGGTGGAAAAATATTACCTCCTCAGTGATCCCCTGTGTGTCGTAACAGTCGACTAAAAGGGACGGAGCGGGGACACTGTAAGGAAGACTGTGGCTCTTGCATATAGACAGACAGATAATCATCAACACAAATGGGATTGACATGACCGCTTATAAAACACGTCATCAAGAAAAACATGAGGGACACGTAGAGTAAATGAGCAAATAATGTTTTATGGGTTGGTTGTGTGGAACTCCTATGATATACTTGACATAAATGGGGTAAGTGTCATAAAGATATAAAAAGGTAATTGTCCACAGGTTATCGATGTTAATAAATGGAACACATAATAGTCATTACAATTATAATCATTATAATAATTATCATTATTACTATTATTAGATTTAGTGCCAGTAGTAGCAGCATATAAAAAAAGGATCAATCACTCTTTGAATGTTTACGACACTAATGGGGGGGGGGGAATTTTCTACTCAAGATTAGCTGAATTAATGGCAAAGAAATATAGCCTACCCCAAAGATTTCTGCGATATATGGTTGCAAATAAAGATTTTTTTTTCTCTGAAAGTCTATATGCCGTTTTGCCTCCGTGGGAATAGATCTCTGAGCAGTGTAGAAAATGCATAATATCTAGACTTTGAAGAAGTAGTTTTTAAAGTACTAGCAGGAAATACCTCTGAAATGAAAAGGTCAATAAAAATGGGGGGAAAGTGGGGTGGCAGAGTTGTCCACTTAGTGTCACAGTTTTTTATGAGTGTGGCACCGTGACAGGCAGGCAAGAAAATCACTCTCACCAGGCCTGGCCACGAAGAAAACATTAATCCGAAAAAACTTAGAAAGTAAAGGACAAGGTCGAAATAGTGAAGTGATACACAACAGCAAAAACACATTTATAGAACTATACAATTGAATAGCTATAAAAGCAAAGTATTCTAGCAAAGATGATGAAGTTCCTTCTGTTTTCTTTAATAATAGTTGTAGAAGTGGTAGAAGTAGTAGTAGTAGTGGTAGTAAATGGAGCAACAGCAGACCAAGAAGCGCAAGTAAATTCTGACAGTATAACCTTTTATACCAAATACACAAACACGACACCTAAAATTCACAACTAAAACTCTTCAGCACACTAATGAAAGATGACATATATGGATGGTTTTACCATGAGAGGAGGAGGAAGAAATGAGGTAAAGGGGGGGGAGAAGGGGAGAGGGAGATAGGATGAGGGGAAAGGTGAAGGATAGATGGGTGGCATCCGCCTCCCACACCTGTTCACCCATAACAGCCGTCCTAGACACACCCAACAACTCATTCATAAAACTGTCTCCTCCTCGCCAACGCTCAACTTCACCCCCCCCCCATTCCACCACCACCGTCATTTATCATTCATTCATGTTAATTCATTCATTCATCTCAATATTGAATACGTAAATTGCACGAGTTCTGGCTTTATTCAGTATGTGAAAACCTAGTCAGTCACGTCCATATGATTTTCTTCATTGCAGATACGACAAAGTTGAATAAAATATTTGCATAACTTATTTTCAGAACTAAGAGATAAGTATTAGTCATCTAAAAGCAAAAACTCATGAATAGATTATTTTCATTACAATTAATAATGTGCATATTTTTGTTCTCTTGAGTTGGCAAGAATTATTTATAACACCAAGATTTTCAAAGTTCTGACGGAGATATGCCATACGAACAACCTTAGAAATCCAATCGCAAGACTTGGCCGCAATGAGCAAAGTGCTGATCCAGTAAGGTAGAATAAATTACTAGTAAAAATAATATTAAACTACAAAGCCAGAAAGATATACAGTATGAAACGAAAACTTAATATTTCTTAACCACGACAAACGCGGTAAGGCCTTTGTTGCTGTTATTAAAATCGGAGCATCAGATAACATTATTTCAATCTTCACCACATAAGAACATAAGAACATAAGAATAGAGGACACTGCAACATACGGCTAAGAGTGTACTCACTGAACCAGGTGAGTTGACTATCAACAGAAAAATCCAAGATATTCACCTATCCCAGGTCTCTCTCTTAGCCCTATTCAGGATGTCATCACTAGAGAGGGGGGAATAGGATGGGAAGGATTTGGGGAAAAGCACGGAATTAAAATAAAGAAAGAGTGAAAAAAGAGGGATAGACCCTCCTGCTAAGATTCCAGGTCCCAATACAGTGAGGAGAATCTTGAAATACCAAGACCACCTATCTCATGATGTCCTCCGTCAGCTTCTGGAGTTAACCATTACGACCCCAGATAAGGGTCCATTGTCGACTAATTTTTGCAAACTAGACATGAATATTAATAGTAGACAGAAAGAAAGAAAGAAAGAATGATAGATAGATAGACATACAGACAGATGAGCAAACAGGTTTATATTGGGTAACAAAAAGTAAAGTTCATAGCGTAGCAAATGTATTGCCCAAACACATCGATACGAATGGCCTCAGCACAAGTGTCTGTTCATGATAATACTCATCTGCATGACGTCAATGATGATGGATAATTATAAATAAGCAAATTTATAAGACGAATCCCATACGTACAGCATAACTTATATAAAAACAAGTACTGCTCTACAAAAGCCAGTGAGAGATAAAATTGAACCACATTCCAAAAGTGTTTCCACCCCTGTACAAGGCATTCTTCCGCGTGTGTGTGTGTGTGTGTATTTGAGAGAGAGAGAGAGAGAGAGAGAGAGAGAGAGAGAGAGAGAGAGAGAGAGAGAGAGAGAGAGAGAGAGAGAGAGAATTCTTGACTCTTAATCACGCAATGACAAGGCAGGTCCCTAAACATGCGAATTAGCTCTTCATCATCATCTTCACACACATCTTTCGATAAAAAAGAGAGACAGATAAAAAGGATGCATTAAGTCCAAGGATAATATTAACCATTTTACGA
>JAXCGZ010015611.1:10000-15000 GCA_037179515.1 Halocaridina rubra | reverse complement strand
TAGGAGGAAAAAAAATCGACTTGACAATATTCATAAAAACCATCAGTAAAAAACAAAGGTTTATTATCTCAATTACATCTAGAAACAAAGAACTAATAAATTAGCTATATTAAGAACATCAGTAACTTAAAAAAAAAGGTAGATCGGCTAATCCGTTTGCGAATGTGGTGGTAGCTGTGGTAGGGTATGGTACCGCTGATGCCCCCTTGGGTAGTGCCAAAGCCGAGAGTGCCTCCAACATGACTCACTTTAGAACACACTTCCTGCCTCCCTCCCCCCCTTCTCTCTCTCTCTCTCTCTCTCTCTCTCTCTCTCTCTCTCTCTCTCTCTCTCTCTCTCTCTTACACACACCACAGTCCACCATCATTAACTTCATTCCTCAGTATGTCGTTAATTATCATTAATGTTTATTAAGGCAATTATTCAACACAACCAGTAATGAATAATTTCTAAAACTTAATTAAAGGGTATGCGAATTAGCAATAAAACCTGGGATATCAATATATACCAATAAACTTGTTCACTTCTCAGTCAGGTGGCACTGTTTACCCCTCCCTCCCAAGCCCTGACAACAGTAAATCACAAATGAAGTAAGAAATGCACACCTGAGATATAATGAAAATGACTTTCTTACTGCTGGTGTTGTATTCTCAGCTACATTCGGCAAGAGAGGAATGCACTGGCGAGTCTCCAACCGCGCACGCAGCACAAACCTCAAACGATGCATCCGCCGCCACGCGTTTTCTTACTGAACGCAAATATGATCAACGATGCCAAAGCAAACAAAAGAGCCCATATGAGAAGGAATTATTTTGTACTCCGGTGAACTGAAAGTCTCGCCATCCATATATATATATATGGTTGAACAGCAGATAACAGTATATATAACACTAATTAAACATAGCTCAAACAATACGAATGAAAAATTAAGAAATTTAAAGCTAAGCGAGTTTATAGACTATATAATATAGCATAAATTTTAGTTGCCAGAAAAAGATGTATTTAAAAAAGAAGTAAAGGTATATTGGCAAATTCTGATAAAAAGGATGACAGATTAAATGAACTGGCTGAAAAAAGGCTTAGGCCCGATTTCTTAAAATAGTGTAAACCTAGGATACCATATTGTTAATTAGCTAGACACACAAATGGATTTCATAAACGCATCTGACAAGGTTCTGTGTATGGCTAGGATCCCCCCATGGGGGGATCCTAGCCATACACAGAACAGCGTCAGATGCGTTTATGAAATCCATTTGTGTGTGTTTAACTAACTAACGATATGGTATCCTAGGTTTACATTGTTTAAGAAATCGGGCCTTAGTTTTCAAGGTTAAGGGGAAAAAATAATTGGGTTTACCTTTGAAGGAGTGGTAAATCGGTGGACAACGGCTGATGAGCGTAAAAGAGACTACTTTACAGTCTGGGAAACTTTCAAGTATCACAGAAAATATATATTGTTCAAACAGGGAAAAAAAACAACTCAGCTATTACAGACTATACAGGGTGTCCATAAAGTCTGGGTACATAGGAAATTTCACTTTGCATACCTATTCAATCGAGTTCACCTGAATATTGCAAAGCGCATCAAATTATGCATTGAAAATGATGGAAATCATATTGAAAATAATATTTATTAACATTAGATTTAAATAAACTTGTTTTGTTTTAAAAGTATGTGTTAATCTCCTGTGTACCCAGACGAAGTCTGGGTACACAGATTAACACATACTTTTAAAACAAAACAATTTTATTTAAATCTAATGTTAATAAATTATATTTTCAATATGATTTCCATCATTTTCAATGCATAATTTGATGCGCTTTGCAATAATCAGGTGAACTCGATTGAATAGGTATGCATAGTGATATTTCCTATGTACCCAGACTTTGTGGCCACCCTGTAGATAACCACAAGATGAATTATAATATTTAAATAGAGATCAAATGCAACAAGTGCAAAACCGCAAAGCAAATAATTATGCCAAGATTAGACATTAGACCTATGCACATCATTAATTTATTTGGGTAATTATTGCATCATTAACATAAGGCCTAAGCCTAGCATGGATTTCAAGACTTGCCTGATACTACAATGGCAAACATGACAGATATATATATATATATATATATATATATATATATATATATATATATATATATATATATATATATATAATATATATATATATATATATATATCTGAAAATGTAAAATATTCAGGAGAGAAATGGCTCTAACACTAAATTTTTTATACCATAACTTGACTTCGAGAAAGATGACACAGCTTCTTGGAAGGTTTGAGATTCTTTGAATGGTTGTAAAAAGGAAAAAAAAAGTTTCAAAACTCACAACCCATTTCTCGCACCATCCACTGCATTCTTTTCTATCTGCTCTTGTCGACATTTTCCTAAAACAGGATTACAAATGGCCGTATGCTTTAAATGTTCACTTCAATATAATTTCCATTTCATCACGCTGTTTCGGTTTTACGTCACGAACTCCCTTTTCAACTAAGGGCTAGGACGATTGCCTTCTTGCGAAGGACTTGTTTTGGCAGATGTAATCCTTACCCTGAGTGCATGCCCTTGCTAACCTCAGACCGTGACAAGGCGCGACCCCTCGACCTGCCGCCTCAGAGTCGCAGACGCGACTGAGGTTAGTAAGGGCATACACTCAGTGTAACGATTACATCTGCCAAAACATGTCCTTCGCAAATAGGCAACCGTCCTGGCCCTTAGTTAAAAGGGAGTTCGTGACGTAAAACCGAAACCAAAAACATCACAATTTCTTTGATAATTATTCCCGGTTGCAATTACAGAATTCCATGAAGTATTTTCTTTATACCTCGATGTCATAAACTCTGATAAAGGCTCTGATTCTACGCAACACAATTTTAAGATACTTAAACAAGTCGCTTTTGGTACATGATATTATTCCTTACATTACATTTTCTTCATATCTATATGAGAACAGTCCTCATGAACGATATTCTACTTAATTACTTGACTAGTATAAATATTCAGCTTTAATGAATATTATTCCAGACACCACAATTTCTTCAATACTTCCAAGAATCCAGTATTAATAAATTACAGGAGCCATTCAGTTTCTTGTTACCTACTGTATATATGTCCATCTTTATTGATACATTTCCAGAGCTATTTCTCTCATATACCAATTCCTGTCTTAACTGTATAATAACCATAGATACAATTTCGGCGTACCTAAATAACTCTAAGATGGTTCCGGTTGGTTCCGGTTTTACGTCACGGACTCCCTTATCAACCAAGGGCTAGGACGGTTGCCTTCTTGCGAAGGACTTGTTTTGGCAAATGTAATCCTTACGCTGAGTGCATGCCTTTGCTAACCTCAGACCGTGACGGGGCGCGAACCCTCGACCTGACGCCTCAGAGTCGGAGGCGCTACCGACTGAGCCACGGCGACCACACCTAAATAACTCTAAGATAAACTCTATTATTCCATACAAAAGTTATTTGCAAACCTATATCGTACGGTTTTAGTTAAGTCCTAACTGAAAACACAAACGCATAGTAAACAAAACAAAGGTCAGTTTTAATAAAATAAAGCCTCACAAAACAAATCCTTGATCGTTCAACACGTCCAGTTTTAATAAATCTTATACATCCACATGCAAGCATGCTACCTACAGACATCCAAGTTTAGTGCATAAAGTCATACAACACAAATTATTAATTAGCAAACAAGTCTAACTTTATGGAATAATACTTAATAGCACGTATAAATATTCAGTTCTGAAGAATAATATAGTTCCACAGAACACAAGTTCTTGATAGAGATCCAGCTGTAATGAATGTTACAAATTCATACAACACAATTTCTTGATACTTAAAAATGTCCATAATTAATATATATTCCAAATAAAATTTCTTCATACCTAATCAAGTCTCGGTATAATGAGTAATCCAATGACATACACGAAGCTATTCTCAATGTACGAAAAAAAAACAAACACCATTTCATACACACTCATAAATCACAAAAAGAAAACCTCCAAATATGGTACATAAAAAAACAAACAAAAGAATATAACTTGACCAAGGAAGTAACATATCAATGATGGAAAGTCTTCATTATTTTTAGGCTTCAGATACTAAAGCCTAAGGCATAAATTCCATAATACATTCATTCAAACTTAGGCTGTTCATTATGAGAACATCACATATCTCACCTCAGTGTATTCTTACATAATACAGTCTCTGTCACATATATTTGATATTTGGCCCACAACATATGTTGCCACAGGTATATCGATCTGTCCATCTATCACCATAGAACAACTGCTCATATGAGGAAGAAATAACCTCTATTAGGTCCATGAATTACCTAAAACATTTGTTGGACTCCTGGTACAGGGTAATTATAATAATAAAATATTATATAGATTCTATGAAAAAAATAAAACCTTCTCGAAGAGAATACACACGCTGTCATGTCTTTTATATACTAACAGATTAAAAGAAGTTGTAAATGGTAACGTCCTAATATATGTACGTATATATTAATAGTCCGTATACACACATATGCACAATATATATACATGCACACACAAACATATATATATATATATATATATATATATATATATATATATATATATATATATATATATATATATATATATATATATATATATATATATATATATTCTCAAAATATCTCAGTAAAATATATAAATAGTCAAAGTACACAATATGCAATTAATTCCAATATTACCAATACTAAATTGATACTATAATAATAAACCAACAGATGTTTTTAACACCAATAATGATCATATAAATGAAAACGTTGAATATCATAGATATAAGAGAAAATCACAAGTGATATCATTAACTAAAAAAAAAAATAGAGTCTGAAGAGAACTTATCAATTATATGGTTCTTTAATTATAAGTATGATCATTCTTGGGGGATGCTTATCATTAATAAGCGATTCAATTTCATTATCAAACTTCAAAT
>JAXCGZ010015611.1:0-5000 GCA_037179515.1 Halocaridina rubra | reverse complement strand
GGCCTTTGAAGATTTCCATTCATCTTACATCTGACAAGTCACAACACTTCATCTCTTTTTGTATTTCATATTTTTCATAATTATTACTGTTTTTCATTTTCTTATTTCTGCCTTGTCCTTAAGCTGTTGCATTTTTATCTTAATGTATTCATGGTCCCCGGGCCCGATGATGGCAATTTTCTTTGCCCATCCCGGTGTCACACTCATACAAAAAAAGAAAAAGGTGGAGGACGGGAGTACTTGGTAACAAAAGTCGTAAAAATAAGCATAGATATATAAATATTTTTAAAGTATATTAAAAACCTTCTTGTTTAACGTGAATATAAAAGTCTATTTATTATAAGAAGCTCTTGATTTACAAGTAAAAGAAATAAATAAATAAATCCTCACCTGAAAAAGTCACTGGAAAACTATCCGTTATTCCATTTCCTTAATACATATTAATAAATGATTTTTGGTATATCATATTCAACAAGCACACACAGTCAGTCTCTCTCTATCTCTATCTCTCTTTCTCTCGTAAGGTAGGAGGAGAAAAGGAGGACACACAAGTACGCAATCAATAGTAAAGAATAGGGCCAGTTAGGCTATGGCCCTCTTCAGAGCACTCAAGAGGACTATAGTGCCGGAAAGGGTAGCATAAAATTATGTTCAAAACATAAGAATGTCTCCAAGACTCACGCGAGCAGACCTCCTTTGTATATTTGTATGAATATATCACCCAAGAACAATTCTAAGGATTATACAGAATTTACAAACATGCTTCGTTTGAATATGTATACATACATCAAAGAATGGCTTTAAAGAAACTCCCAAACTCAAGGAAATGCTATGTAGAGGCATATATTCCCTAAGGTATGGATACGCATATTATCCAAGATATACTCAAACACATTTTCCAAAACTTATGACAAGGTTTCGGTCTCTCCCGTATATGCGTACACCAAAGTGCATCGGTGCATATGCTCCAAGACTCAAGAAAACTTCTCATTTGTATCTTTCCCAACTCCTTCATCTATATTTCTTTAAGTCTTCTTATACGGGCAGCACAGGTACTGTGTGGAGATTTGTAGCTCGCGGATTGGTCGGTGCAGCGACTGCTTCTTCCCATCTACCTCCAGACTCTGGAACTCTCTTCCTCCTTCTGTCTTTCCTAATTCTTATGACCTTTCATCCTTCAAAAAGCAGATCTATCGTCATCTCAAAGCCTAGTCCTCCATATCTCTGGGTCCTCTGTACTTTGACTGTTTTTTTTTTTCTGTCTGTCGTTTTCCTTTGTTTGACATTACCTCATCTCTGCCTTGTCCTTAACCATTTTCTTTTCCTTCGTCTTGTATTATCTCGTGCCCGGGACTTTAATGATGAGGGCAGTTTCTGCCTGTCCCAGTGTCACACTAAAAAGAGAGAGAGAGAGAGGAGAGAGAGAGAGAGAGAGAGAGAGAGAGAGAGAGAGAGAGAGAGAGAGAGAGAGAGAGAGAGAGAGAGAGAGCAACTCAATCTAAATCACCCGTAAGAAGCCTTTTGCTAGTGGAGTACTTCTGCCTCAGAATACAAAAATTTACTTAATGTCGGAGTGAAAAACCACTGAATTGTTGTGAGCACATATCAAGTTCTTTTTCTTCTTGAATCTCATCCTATATCAGGTTTTAAATTGCATATATATATATATATATATATATATATATATATATATATATATATATATATATATATATATATATATATATTATATATATATATATATATATATTATATATATATCAGTGCATAACTATAAAAACAAATTTAGAGATTCGAATAGATTAGCTACATGTGATAATGCATATTGTGTGTGCTGAGCCCATTGAGTGTCGTTATGGCCTATCATTTAATCGTATTTTTTGAGGAGATATAGAAGACCAATGAGCATATTCTCTCTATCACACACACACACAAACACACACATACATCACGGAGCAAATATACACAATCCAACAAAATTACGAGAAGCATCTTAAAAAAAAAATGAAATAATGTAAAAATGATTCCCACTCGAGATATATGCGTGAGACTACGGTAGGTCAAGATGCATCTCTCTCTCTCTCTCTCTATCTCTCTCTCTCTCTCTCCTCTCTCTCTCTCTCTCTCTCTCTCTCTCTCTCTCTCTCTCAAGTCAATACGTGAAGAGAAAATCTATACTGACCTCTCAACTTTTCACTAAAGCTCATTTTCATATTTAAAACATATGCCATTAGCGACGTTTTGACGTTATTCTAAAAGGCGCATTCTCTATGGAGTGTTAAGAACTAAGAGCGTTTCTTATAAAGCCGTATTACTACTACTACGGTACTACTACTACTACTAGTACTACTACTACTACTGCACTGTTGTTGCTTCTACTACACTACTTTCACAACTGTCTTTACAGCATACTAATATCTACACATAGTAGCGACGTACTACGAGTCACTATAGTAGAATTATTAACTTTTCAGTCACTGTCACAGAAACTAACATGAATACAAAAAAATAAATAATACCAATCTGAGAAAGGTGTAACTGAAGCAGATATAATACAAATTTAAAAGCTTGGCACAGCTTTCCCCTAAGCCGTAAGCTCAAGGGTCTCGCTTAATCAATAAACCAAATGTTCCATTTGCGTACTCAAGGAGCATGCTGAGCTAACAGGAGTTACCAAAAGAGACACACTATAATCCTCTACCAAAAGAGAATCTATACGGGCCAACTTAGGATCTTTCAAATAGTGAAAAAAGCAACCGAGGAAAGAAAGGCTTACCATTTTCTGTTTAAAAGGGGGTGACGACATGAATTTTCAATAAAATTTTGCGTGCATGCAAAAAAGCAAATGTGTGTGTGCGCGTATATATATATATATATATATATATATATATATATATATATATATATATATATATTATATATATATATATATATGAATCATTTTTTTTTTACCCCGACCGGGACTCGAACCTAGGACTTATGATTACTAAGTCAAGGCGCTACCACTACACCACAGAAGGTTAAAAGGAACCCAACCTTATAGCTTATATCTGCTATACGTAGGAATGAACGCATTCTAACTGAATGCCACTATGTTCATATCACTCGTGGCTTCATTTTAGCTAAAATGAAGCCACGAGTGAGGTTGGGGAATCTGTAATATGAACATAGTGGCATTCAGTTAGAATGCGTTCATTCCTACGTATAGCAGATATAAGCTATAAGGTTGGGTTCCTTTTAACCTTCTGTGGTGTAGTGGTAGCGCCTTGACTTAGTAATCATAAGTCCTAGGTTCGAGTCCCGGTCGGGGTAAAAAATGATTCATATATATATATATATATATATATATATATATATATATATATATATATATATATATATATATATATATATATATATATATATATATATATATATATATATTCCAAAACTTGTCAAATGTAGTGTGAACACTAAATGCAAACATAAAAATGAAATCTAATAATATTTTTAAACACCACTAAAAGCAATAAATATTACAGCATTTGGTCATACCTTGCGCGCATACTACAAGCAAGACTCCCGTCATATCTCCCATGCACACGAAAGCAGACAAGCACTAGCATTTGTTGTCATGTCAAATAAGCACAATGAAAGCTGAAAGTAACTCTTGTGATACCTTCAAGGAAAAAAAATGCGGGCAAGACAGAGTCTTGTGTGCATGAAGACCATTTTTGTAATCAAAACAAGAAGCCGTTAGTTTATATTGACGTAACTCAAATTCTCAATGTGTGAATGTTATTAAAAGAAAAAAAAAAGAAGGTATTTTTGTTTGCAGTACTCACCGATAGCTCATTACAACATGTAGGATGTTTCTTCCCCTCTTTCTCACATACAATTTATCACCATTACCACCTCTAATGGCTCACCATCATTTAACCACCATCACAGTAACTCGATACACTATCATCTGGACATACCTGTAACTAGGAAAAGAAGAAAACACTAAAACGATCCAATAAGTAAAGAGTGACTAGGATAAACAAACATCAAACTTTCTATTAAAACATATATAACAAATAGACCCGATTTATTAAACAGTGTAAAGTTAGGATACCATATTATTAGTTAGCTAGAGACACACAAATAGATTTCATAAACGCATCTGACGCGGTTCTGTGTATGTCTAGGATCCCGTACGGGATGCTAGCCATACACAGAACCGCGTCAGATGCGTTTATGACATCCATATGTGTGTCTAGCTAACTGATAGTAAGGTATGCTAGGTTTAGACTGTTTAAGAAATCGGGCCATAGTCAAGGAGTTCAAAGGGGTCAATTATTAAAATATTAGTTTAAAAGATACGGTGTTTAGCTAAAATAAAACACTTAAAAGTTATAAGTGCCATAAATAAAACTCTAAATATATATAATTATCATCAATCTATCATATAGTTAATATACAGTTTAATATGCTAAGAGGTGATTTTAGGAAGTATACTCAAAAAATTCAACATAAAATTTATCTCATATATATATATATATATATATATATATATATATATATATATATATATATATATATATATATATATATATATATATACACACACACACGGTATGAATAGTTCAAGTATTTTAAATATATTTGTCTTCATATTAACAAGTCTTGTCTTTTTTTCCAATAATATGTGACACTACCCTTGTTATTACCCCCACCCCAGGCCGTTGTCTCCATTTAAAACGAATACCATTATATCTCACTACAGACAGAGAGACAGATGGATGTCTCTCCATCAAAGATGGATGTCTCTCCATCACACATGGATGTCTAGATCAACACAGTTTATGAATGGGTGATTGACAAATTCTACCGTAAGGATAACTACAACCATATATATAATAACTACTTTTGTTATTTATTTATGGGAAGACAGATACGAACATAAATAAGTAAATAGAGAGAAATACACTTACATAAATGAACTGAGTGAGGGACATCCGTATATAAATAAAAACCAC
>JAXCGZ010015610.1:32500-55000 GCA_037179515.1 Halocaridina rubra | reverse complement strand
GGAGGAGCTATTGGGCAACTCTCCAGGGCATGTACTTACGTACGGGCCACATGCTTATGTTTCTTGCGGTTTAGGAAATGGCTAACTTCCTGGCCTTTCCTGCCCTTCTCGATGCCAGATCCTAAGTCTCACGGTTCCGGTCATATATCTCCTTGACACTTTCTACAAACATTGTAATAAAATCTCTGTGCCCTCGACCAACCGTTACCCCTCAAGATCTGTTACAAGTTTCAGATTCTGGCTTCAGCATGACGGACTGGCTTCAGCATGACGGACTGGCTTCAGCATGACGGAAGTCATACGACATCCCTCCCAACCAAAACTGAAATATCTCTTATTTCAGTCGAAGCATGGGCTAATTTTCCGGGAGCTCTTGGACATCTCCTAGCTAACATTAGTTTACAATAGAAATGGGGCCGAATTATTTAAGCTATTTTCTAAGAATTCCTATACAAATTACACAAACATAACATATATAGAGTACTTTTACAGACCACCAGAGCATGCAGGGTCTATTTCCTTGTTGGAAATCTGTAATACAAACATATTCTTATATTTAAACAACATAATTCCAGTGTGAAACTAATATTAAACATTAATTAAGATCAAAAGTCAGTTTAAATCAAAACATTAATTCATCTACTTCTCTCGTTTCTTTAAAAGACTAAATTGAGTTAATTACGGTAAAATCATGACTTATGTAGCACATTAGCAAACAAATGAGGTAGAGTATTGGCATGTATACACATTTAAAATGATATAGACCATAACATCAACAGTAATTTCTATAAGAGACCTTACCTTCATAAATTCTATTCCTATCATTATTAGGGGCATTGATTTGTCTTAAAATTAAGCCTTAAAAACTACTCCTGAAACAAAACATGTTTTACTGTGTGTAAAGTCAACACATTTACTGTCTCTATATGCAATTACTATTCAGAGACCACTTAATATAAAAACTTAATGAACCTAAAGATTAAATCATAATTCAAATAATAATAATGCTAAAACAAAACACTAATATTATTTAAGCAGAAAACAACTTATTAATCTTAGTTCAAATCATACAATTTATCAATGGCACTTATTCAACACTATATCTAAGGGAGACTCTGAGTTTTCGCTTAAAATTATCTTAAAGCTAGCAAAACAAAAAAAATAAACATAAAAATAAAAATATTTTGTCTTTTTAGCACCAAAGACGGTGGGGACATTTTCTTTCCCATTTTTTCAGTTCTAATACGGGGGTAATTTTAATTAACTAATAAGGGATTTTTTAAATACCCTTCTTTCTCTCTTCACTAAAGTTTGGACATGTATAGGGATTATTTTTCTTTCTCGTTTACGTGGCTTCTAAAGGTATTATTAAAATATTTTAAAATATTTCTGTGTTTCTTTTCCTCTCTTTTCACTACAGTTATGACATGTATGGGGATCTCCTTGTTTCTGGGATTTCATCAAGATTACCTGGTTTTTTAAAGTAGTTTAAAACTTTTATTTTTTATTATTTTTTTTTTTTTAGGACTGTTCTCCCTGTCTAGGACGACTTTTAATTTCTCTGTCTAGGACGACTTTCGTTTTCTCTGTCTAGGACGACTTTCGTTTTCTCTGTCCCTTGCTCATGAATTCTTGCTAGGTGCGATTCCACGGTTTCCCTCGGGGATTCTATTTTTTTTCACTCCCTCGCTGTCCTTGCTGCAGGCCCAGGTTTGTTGCCATATCTCCGTTACTCGGATAGGCAAAACAAAAAGGACAAGGACTGGGCCCATCCCGCTAATCCTTCCAGCCCGGCTTCCTCGTCCCGCCCTCGGCCGATCTTGACTAAGACCACCACGCAGGAGACCTGCAACGTCACAGCGATTCTTTTCCTGTACGGCCCTCCACACGTACCTTCGAAGCAGATCTCGGGATGAAAATTTGAACCTCTGTCACTACTACAGTTGTAAGAAAGGTTCCCTATGACTTCAGGGTACCAACAATGGCCATACGTTGGTAATCGAGGCTATACTTTGCCTCCCCTGCAACTGCAAGTGATTGCAATCTCTTTTCAATGGGCACTAGGGACTTGTCTGAGCGGACAACATCTAAAGACTTTTAGAACTTGCAGGTCGGGGCTGCCTAGGAATAGGGTGGTAATGGAAGGTATGTGTCTACACAACTAGATTATTATTCCAAGATACTTAGGGCTTAGCTGAGAAACTGCTCCATAGCATTACTCTACTATAAATGTCAAAAAGAACAATCATTAAATGCTGAGAAAAGCCACTAAAGAAACATTCTTATTAGCGGTGGCTACAGTAACATCAAGTATGAATTCAGATAAAAGATACAAATCATCAAGTTACTGCTGATTTCATTTCAATAATAATAATTAGCAACAGGCCATTGAGAGATAGCAACGATATCAGTCAACATAATAACATTACTAATAATCATGATCTAAAAATAAGAATAATAAACAATAAAAATAAATATACTAAATCAGAAATATCAATATATATACAATGGAGACTGACATTCAGAAGTAAGAACAGAGTTCTATACTTATACTTCATAGCAATGCTCATTCTAACACAGTCTCTTTTAATATTTAAATTCCTGCTGTCATAATCAATGTATATATATAGAGCATAAGTGGCAACTCGCTGGCTCCACAATTTGTCAATGGGAGTTCTATCTATTCTCTAAACAGTTGCGGCATGTGGCACAACATTTATGCAAATGGCGGTACTACCGATGTCTTATCAGTATTTATGCAATAACAGCATGCAACAATCTATTGACTGCAATAAAATGTAGGCACAATTATCGCCTAGCTTCGCTGGAAAAAAACACACAAAAAAATCAAAGACAGCAACGTTCTTTTAGCATTGAACGGAGCCTCTGTCAGGCTCAGAGTCGAGTGAAAGGTAGGAGAGAGAGAGAGAGAGAGAGAGAGAGAGAGGAGGAGAGAGAGAGAGAGAGGAGAGAGAGAGAGAGAGGAGAGAGAGGAGAGAGAGAGAGAGAGGGAGAGAGACTGGGCGACCGTGAAATACGTTGCGGTTTCCACTCACAAGTCAGCTGAGATGGGCCTCTGTCTTTTACTTGTACTGAAAATAAAAAATTGTCGCAGAGTATCTCTAATAATAAAATAAATAAACAAATGAACGTGAACAAACGTTAGCAATGACTATCGATAGAGTCTTACGTTTATTGTCAGAGGGCTATTCTTATTTCCTCATTAACAAAAACAAAAGCAACAAGAACTTAGTGTACAACTGCAGAACTGTCGAAGCATAAATCCATTCCTTTCTGTTTAATCCTGATAAGGACTTTACTGTAACGGCATACACATCCCCGTCTATAATGACAATTCTTTTCTTGCTATAAATCAGAGGGTTGAGTTGAAGCACACACACTCTGATGAAATTAAAGCAAAAGACCAAAATCATATGCGACAATATCTTTACTACGACCAACAAAAGCACAAATATCTTTTTTTTTTTTTTTTTTTTTTTTTAACCGACGTCTTATAATGACTTAAATATCATTGGTTTTAAATTTAGAACTCAGCGGATAATCTCTAATAATCTCAATTATCTTTAATTAGCTCGATTGTAATCTAAAATTCATGAAAATGATAGGGATTAACCATGGTTATCTCTAGATAATCTTTTCAGAATCCTTTAAGTAAGATTTTAAAGATTTCTTCAATACAAAAAGAACTATAACAAAAACGGGTATCTAAGAATATAAAAAGTCTATCTCTGTGTATGCAATAATAAAAACAAAAAGTATATTTCATTAGCAACAGTAAAGAATGCATTTTGCTTAAACTTCAAAATCTCGTACGGAGTTGTACATAAACAATTCAAACATAAAATATATATCTTCTTTTACTATCTCGAATTTGACTTATATCTGCTCTCTCAAATACGGGATACAGCTGTGTAACATTCTTGTTGTCATTTCGTGTCAGCTCTCACTCTTTCTTTATGACCAAGCCGAAATAATTTTGATAAAACATTATCATGGCTAAAACTCGCAAAGTTTTATTTTATCAATCTAACATATCTCTTCAGACAGATAATGTATATACTGCAGCTAGCAAAGAAAATAAAGAATCATTCATAGATTCACGTCCTTTATCACGTAACATCTATCTTGGAATCTCTCGGAAATCGAATAATAATCTCAATGGCGGAGTAGGGGACAAAACAAAAATAAAACAAACTTGGCATTTCAACCATATCTGGGCAGGTGGAGAATTACTTTCTCATCCATATCCGTCACTAGATATTGCAACAGCGCATCACCTCCCATAAATACACTCTGATATGGCATGCAGAAGGACCTGGCGGAGCAGGGGAACGATCCTCGCAGACTCCCCAATCATGCTTCCTAACGGTGCTTTCCGCGATTTCACCCCCTAGAGCAACCCCCCCATTATACCCCCAGTCATTCATACTCATTCGCTATCACATTCGCTATATCACTTTCAAGACAATCATCCCCTTTCTGTAAAATTCCCTTTTATTTACAACGTTGGTTTTCCTTTCCCTTATCTCTCTGAAGGAGAGTAACGGTGAAATCTCGGCTGAGCCGTGCGGTCACAGACTTCCTCACCAGTCCTAGGTCCCATTCTAACGAACAAACAAACATTCTACTCCCTTGAAGCTACGTTTGGGTGACACTGAAAAACCTTCCCTATTCTAGGACAGCACAAATTACTCTAATTTACTCTTACTTTCGCCTGCATAGCGCGAAATAAAAAACTCATCTCTAAACTAATATCACGAAATTTCTTATTCTTCAAAAAAAACATGCCACACACGTATCGTAATGTTAATCCCTTCATCATAACAACATTAAAAAACAATCTGTCATTTATGTCTTTCTTTCGCTAAAACATTACTCCCCCGGAGAAAAAAAAAAAAAAAAAAAAGAAAGAACCTTGAAAACAGGCGCAATCTTAACACTCGATTTCTTACGCTTTAAGAAATTAATATAACAATGATTTCACGTACATTAAATATCAAGGATCAGTACAATTACTACAGATTTATAATAACGAGGTTGGGAGATCGAATGGTCACTTCCGCATTCCTTTCTCGAAAACCACACGTGGTCTATGAAACTCTTAAAAGCAGATGCACGTATATTTCTCACTATAATTCTTACGCTTTAGAAATTAATATACTGTAATAGTGATTTCACGTGCGTTAAATTTGTCAATTAAAAATCGATACATTCGCGTTCTTAAAATTCAATCTAGGCATTAATACAAATAAATGGAACACACTTCCAACGCAAATTCTTTATATTACTCAAATTATAACAAAAATGGAGTTTATTACTGCTTATAGCTATTAGTACAAATTATCCATGTTAGTAATGGGTACAGAAATTCTACTTTTATCAACTTATTAAGCGCCACACCCCTTATAAGCGGGTTGGCTGAGTCAAAGCATAACTACAAGATAAAATGGCGGCGTCCACCGACCTCAATTTCTTTTACTAATTGTCCCATTACTCACTGGATACAGATCACAAGTACTTAGCTATTTTAAGGAGGTGGTCCTGAAGAACTTCATGGCAGAAGGCAAGGAAGGAGGGGGTTCTCCTTCTTCTCTTCGAGTAAAATCGACGAATCGCCGTCTTCTTGGTCGGATCCGGCAACTTATACTTCTTGTAATGGGCATTTTCACTCAATGCTCCGGTCACACTTCGGCTTACTAAGAAATATCTTAGGAATAGTTCCTTCAAAGTTTTATAATATTCTCTATTTGACCACTCGTCACTTCTCATCCGCAGACCCAAGTATTTCAGGAAGTCGGTCGCGGGAATTATGGACGGACATTCACGGTCTTTTACATTTGCGCCGTCGAGGTATAAAAGTGAATTTTTGACTCGAGGCGTCTTTACAACCAGGGCACGGGGTGGGGGCATGGCCTGCTGCGTTTCCTGTGTCACCACGGGGTTCGGAGCGGCCGGCTGTTCGTCGATGCTTGAGGCGTCGGTTTCACTGTCGGGGGTGTCGACGTCGACCGGGTTCCTTCTCGACGGAGCGGCGTCGGCAGCGTGCTTGTAGGCGCCGCACGTGCTCCTCCAGTTCGAGAATTCTCCGGTGTTTGGCCTCGTCACTCATTTCTTGAATTGGGAGATGTTGGATTTCTGCTTTTGCCATTCTTATTTTCTTTTCTTTGCACTGGTTTCTTCTGATATGAGAGTCTCTTTGTATGTTTTCCAGGCGTGATGATCCGTACTGCGCTGCCACCAAGTTGTCGTATGAATTTTGGACTTCCATTTGAATTCACACTTTGTAAGATGACTGGGTTATCTCACCGTTTGTCACCACTGACGTATTGCTTTTCTTTGCTACGTTTTAATTACTATGTTATAATTATTAGTACCAGACGGGTACAAGGTAAGAATGGACAAGCAGTGATTCCTTTGCTTATATTTATTCTAGAGTACAACACAACTTCGACACCTCAATGCCCCCACCCTATGACTATCACAATCTATGATCTATTCGTGCCCCTGGCAAAGTTCTAACTAACTGTCTCTGCCCTGGGTGGCTCTTGAAATACCCCCAGGGGCAGGGCGTGGCTTGACATCCAATTCTGCCAATGAAATCAAGGGATATCTAGTCCTGCCAATCAACGCCAGGTTCAAAGTGGAATCCCGCCTACTTCCGGGGAGGAGCTATTGGGCATCTCTCCAGGGCATGTACTTACGTACGGGCCACATGCTTATGTTTCTTGCGGTTTAGGAAATGGCTAACTTCCTGGCCTTTCCTGCCCTTCTCGATGCCAGATCCTAAGTCTCACGGTTCCGGTCATATATCTCCTTGACACTTTCTACAAACATTGTAATAAAATCTCTGTGCCCTCGACCAACCGTTACCCCTCAAGATCTGTTACAAGTTTCAGATTCTGGCTTCAGCATGACGGACTGGCTTCAGCATGACGGAAGTCATACGACATTCTGCGTAGAATATAACTATTAATTTTATTGGAATATCTGTTTTTTACATTATTAAAATAAGTGACATTTTACGCGAAGAGGAAAAGTAATTATGAATATATTTAAAAATACAATAATTCAGTAATTATCAGTGATGGAAAGCATTAAGGAATTGTGAAAGACTATTTTTACATTCCATCACATGCTACAACTATCTTTATTGCTGCTTTTACTCCCATTATTATTTTTACTACTATATAATAATAATAATAATAATAATAATAATAATAATAATAATAATAATAATAATAATAATAATAATAATAATAATAAGGCTGCGTGTATTATCACCGTACGGTGATATTACTGATTCCATTATAGTCACCGCACAGTGAAAAGAACTTAACGTAACCTAACCTAACCTAACCTAGTCACCGCAGTCAAAAGAACAGTGGCTTTGTTATCACCGGTCGGTGATAATATGTTTTTTTCGGTATTTTCACCGAGAATCTAAAATAATTTATTGTTACTTCTCAATTGCCTTTATGGGATGGTGATAATAACGTCGTCTGTAATATCACTGTTCCGTGATAATAGTCACACCCTAATAATAATGCATTGTTTATATAGCCTACTACGTGGAAAAATAATTCAAAGAGTTATATAATTATCAAAATATTAAATAACTGACAGATTAAATTGGAAGAATATCCATGCCACGCAACTCACACCCTTTTTTTACTCTTGATGTTATTTGCGTTCTTTGTCAAGGACGCCTTAAGAAAATATAATTTTTAATTTTCTTTTACACGACTTTAGTCATATGCACAATACCTTTGCTCATGTGTAATGCGACAATGTATCTATGTTATGACTGTTACCATCGGGATTCCTTTCTTAAATCAAATTCCTATTAGACATTTTTTTACGTTTATGGATGAACACAGACAGGCTGAAGCTGGGGAACTAAGGTTGGATGCACTTCCTAACGCCCCACCTCGATGTAGAAAATGGGTCCGTTACCTCCCGAATCGAGTACTCTATCACTACTCCACCGCGGTCCCTTGTATTCCAACAGCATCTGGTATTAGTTTCCTGATGCACACATGTCTACCCAACGTTTCTTAGCTTCGCTGATTGGACGTAGAGCGTCGTGTCCAACGTGGTACGGCTGTTGATTCCAATCAGACATAGCACTGATGAAAATTTACTCTATATATATTGTGATAATTTATTCACCCTATAGTTCAGGCTTAGAGCAAAAACAAAAAAATATTCACCCTATAGTTCAGGCTTAGAGCAAAAAAAAAAAAATCCTTTCTTCTATATTACTTCATAATTTTCCTACGGATTCTCCCTCGAAACCTCTTGGATAGGAGTGGGTGACTTGATATGTGTTCCCTAGGAATAGTATATTGTTTGGTGTACATGGAACCAGTTTTTTGTACATTAACAGAATATGGGGTTTACAACTGACTTCAACAATGTTTCTAAAGCCGCTTTCACACCAAAGTGGCACGTCGCACGTGGCATGCCACGTGCGACGTGCCACTTTGGTGTGAAAGCAGCCTTAGATATCTGTCCTTTAGGGTCATAAAGACAAACACATATAATTACGTGTTCGTGCGTGTCACTGTGACTGCACATATCTTCTTGTGATCAGATAAACATTTTTATATATGAAAACCTGAAACATACTTTGGCCTTTAGCACACTGATTTTGTGTCCTAGGTTCAAATCCTGGCCACGGACAAATATGTTTCATATCTTCTTGTATGCAATAGAAGGAAAATAATGTAGTTTCATTTTTCCCAACCGGGTTTTTTTTAGTCCTATAAACTATAATTCCACTTATGCTCACCCTGCGGTAACACTGAATGGGGTCATATTTCGAACATCACAATGCCCTTGAGTTTATAAGCCACACAACAGCTTCCTTGATGAAAGCAATGGTCTAGAATGAAGATCAACTGAAGCATATAATGAAATGCTGGTAAATGAGAGAGAGAGAGAGAGAGAGAGAGAGAGAGAGAGAGAGAGAGAGAGAGAGAGAGAGAGAGAGAGAGAGAGAGAGAGAGAGAGAGAGAGAGAGAGAGAGAGAGAGAGAGAGAGAGACTTTCAGTCTCGAAGGTCTCACAACTTCAAAGAGAGCATCCCTTCTTTCCGTGGAAATGTTCAATGCCTAAAGGATTAGACATTTGGAAAATGTGTTTGCAATTACTGCATCGTTACAACTGACATTTTGCAGCGCTCCTCTCTCTCTCTCTCTCTCTCTCTCTCCTCTCTCTCTCTCTCTCTCTCTCTCTCCTCTCTCTCTCTCTCTCTCTCTCTCTCTCTCTCTCTCTCTCTCTCTCTCTCTCATTTTACACACACACACACACATAGGTTTTCTTGGTGCGCGGCCTGATGAGGGCAATTTTTATGCCTGTCCCGGTGTCACACTCATAATATATATATATATATATATATATATATATATATATATATATATATATATATATATATATATATATATATATATATATATATATATATATATATATATATATATATATTCGCGCGCGCGTGTGTGTGCGTGTGTAAATGCATTCATGCAAAAGTCATAATCCCTTTTATAATGGAGGTGGCTTAGTCAAAGCATAACTAACTATGTGAGAAAGAATACAAAGGTATATATATATATATATATATATATATATATATATATATATATATATATATATATGTATGTTGTTATACACGATATGCAGCGAATATCACGGGAGACCAAACTCGCGTCGCTGGCTACATGTCGATATTGATTTGCAATTGAGCTACTGCTACAGTTGAAGTCTGCATATCATAATGCAATTATTTGCATACATTTTCCCATCGTTCTATGGCAACCTTTAACGTTTGTACCTGGCGTTTTAAGTATATATACATTCTTCTTGTATATAAGTAGCAGCAAACCGAAAAGAAGAACGTAAGTGCAACATCGCTCACAAATATCAATTTGCATGTTTTGTAAGTTGAACCAAATGGCTAAATTACCAATTACTTTCAAATTGCACCCCTGGGAGATGCTTCGAAAGATCAAAACGAATTGTGATATGTGAGACGTGCCTAAAAGTGGAATTTCTCTCTCTCTCTCTCTCTCTCTCTCTCTCTCTCTCTCTCTCTCTCTCTCTCTCTCTCTCTCTCTCTCTCTCTCTCTCTCTCTCTCTCTCATTAATCCAAATCCAAATAAAGTTTTTGAAGAGCTTCCATGAGTTCGTGTCAGATGCTACTATTTATTTTTTTTTAACGAAATACGTGTAATTAGTTCGAAGTCAGGCAACTATAGTATTATGGCTATAGAGAAAAACTCAAGTTCGTCTCCTGCAAATAAGAATTATTATTAGGTATAGAGCTAGAAGCTGTGGATAAATCATCCCTCTTGAAAAAAAAAAAAACCTCTTTGGTTATATTACTTACCAGCTAGCAAAAGATCTCGAAAAGGATTAAGTTATTGTAGGTAGGTATGTATTACCATGCTTGGGAGCCGAGGTAGTTCACTGGTAGATTGCAAGAGGCGCGAAGCATGTAGGGTTCGGTCCAACTGCGGGCCGTTAGGATGAGCATTCAGTCTTCATACCCCAGCTCTAGCGTGTCTCTGTCCACCTCTATTCGAGTGACACATAAAACGGTACACACATTAGCATACGCACAAGCAATAAAACGCGATATATAAGTAGGAAAGTGGTAAAGATACGTGACATAGTTTATGTGATAGGTAGGTAGGTCGTGGATTAATCTGTATTTCATTCATTGCAATAGCATTTGCAAGTCGGTTTTAATTCCATTCACATAGTACTTTGGTGCTTTTAGTCGTCCATATAACATTTCTGACAGTAGGAAAACATTTAACCTATTACGTGATAACCAAATTTCACTAAATGGTAAAATTTAATCTATAGTCTAAAAGACAATAGCGTTCTTTAACATTTCATTTCAGAACAAAACGATAGTTGACAATAATAATAATATAATAATAATAATAATAATAATAATAATAATAATAATAATAATAATAATAATAATAATAATAATAATAATAATAATAATAATAATAATAATAATAATAAAAATAATAATAGTAGTAGTAGTAGCAGTAATAATTATAATAATTATAAAAAAACTTTTAAGATAATTTAATAAAATTTTGATGTTACTGAAAAATACAAAAATATCGATCATCTGGAATATTGTGTGAGAGCAGAAACGCTTAGAAAAAGGGGAGATATATTTTGTGATGCAACAGAAGAGAAATGTATAAATTCCAAATAAAACAGTGGATAGATGGATTCGGTTTTACGTCACGAACTCCCTTTTCTACTAAGGGCTAGGACGGTTGATTTTTTGTAAAGGACTTGTTTTGGCAGATGTAATCGTTACCATGCGTGTATGCCCTTACTAACCTCAATCTGTGAGGGGGCACAAACCCTCGACCTGCCGTCTCAGAGTCGCGGACGCTACCATTTTGCCACGGAGACTACCAAGCCCGAATAAAACAGTATTGGGTACTTATCTATCAGTATTCTGGCTAACATCCTAATTAGGTAACGTACATAAGATTATGAGCAGTTGAATACCCAAGTTCCTTTATGATGAAAATATATCATAAAAGTTAATGATATAGTTTTGTTTGAATTAGAGAAGAAGATCTAACTGCAGATGAAATGAACCGCACACTGTTTCAACTGAAGCAAAGGAATCGGGTTTAAAATATGATTCCTCTGATAAAAAAAAAAAAATATTCTTCTTTGAAAACGATTTACGAAACTAAAACCAGATCTTTGAATCTTTTTTCTGCTACTTTTCCCGTAGTAATCGAGAAAATCAATGTAATTTTGTATGTGCAATCAAGGAGAAACAAAACTATCTTTTCCTGTTAGAAGTTACTTACTTGGTATGAGTACGCGTTGTTTCGAGTATTTGTTTTATCCTTTTAAGGTACAAGGAAATGGTCTTGTTGTCTAATGATTAGGAAAGTGTTTGTTCAATTTTTTTTTTGGTTAATACGAAATTTTGTGGAAAACGATTTTAATTTTGTAATTCGTGCAACAAGGTTGTATGCATGTTACAAATGGCTTCATATGTATTAAATGCTTCCGTAGGAGAAAATCTATATATACATGCAAAGTGTGTTTGTGAGCGTTTAGTTATCAAAACACATTACACTAAGAGGATTGTGTCAGGTAAAGATGTAATATTCAATTTGGAAATAATACTCTCGGGGAAGGCTATTCTCAATACTACCTACAGTTTATTATTATTATTATTATTATTATTATTATTATTATTATTATTATTATTATTATTATTATTATTATTATTATTATTATTATTATTATACTTAACGTAAGTACCTGATAGTTTTAAACTGTATTCCAGGATATTGAAATAGTTTGTATCACCTAAAACTACAAAACCTCCTATAATGATCTTATATTACAATTTTCTTCTGTAGTCACCATGGCAAAGCGGTAGCGTCTGCGATTTTGAGGCGTCAGGTCGAGGGTTCGCGCCCCGCCACGGTGTGAGGTTAGCAAGGCCATGCACTCAGGGTGACGATTACATCTACCAAAACACGTCCTTCGCAAGAAGGCAATCGTCCTAGCACTTGGTAGAAAAGGGAGTCCGTGACGTTAACCGAAACCATTAGTTTTTTTTTCTTCTAAGTTTTATGTATCACTATTAGTGGCTATTTGGAGTTGGACACAGACGGATTAAAGCAGGGGAATTAAGACTGGATACCCTTCCTAACTCCCTGCCGTTGGCTCGAACCTAGTTCCGTCACCTCCCAAGTCGAACACTGCCAGAGCTTTACGACGGTTTCCTTATACACAAACATCATCTAGTGTTCCCCGGTGGTCACTCATCCAGGTACTGACCAGATCCAACTTTGCATAACCTCGCTGATCGGACGAACAGCTGTGTTCTCAGCGTGGTATGGACGTTGACATAATCGTATATTACAACACATGTACGTAATTAAAATCAATAGTAACACCTCTAAACACATTACGAAGTTTTGTAGTTACGGTTCTTAATCCAGCTAATATTTTACTGTTCTTTATTCAGCTAATCTTTTTGCATTATAGCTGAGTCACTCTGGATCTCACTCAGTGACCCATTATCGCGATGAATATAATATTCGCCCTTTAAAAATATAAATTCTTGGCACTCGCTGCTAAATATAAATGGACGTGTAATTACATAAAGGAATCCACAATAGGCGAGTCATCCATCTACGTAATTTCAGAGAAGTAAATTTTTACTGCTTTTAGATACACCTATCTTACAACAGTGAGAAAAGTGCACCATTCCTCCCCTTAATTGCTTTATATATTGATGCCAGTTAGTCGTAGATTTAATTAACTTGGTCATAAAACTTCCAGCTTATTATTATCATAGTCATAAATTCAGTGCATGAAGCGAAATGATGGTAATTAATTAAATTCCACTTGTGTGTAATTAGCAGTTTGTTTCGGGCAATTTAAGCTTGATTTATTGAGTGTTTATAGTTTAGAATGGTTAGGTCAGAAATTTGCATTATTTTTAATGATCACTGGTTTTTAAAAGCGAATACTATTAGAAAATTAATTTTGGGAACCAGGGTCTCTGATTACATGTAATGTATCAGATGGATGAGTTATTTCGTTCATTTTCGGGTAAATGACATGTAATTTTGTGGGGGGGGGGGGTTTACCTCGATTTCACCATGTTGAATTACGCTTTACTAGAACATTTTCTCCTTTCCCGGTGGAGATATCCTAGATTGCAAATTGAGAATTTTGTGAATTTTGGTTATACTAGAGCTCCTTTTTTCCCCACAACTCAGTGGCCGTACGTATAAACTATTGGCAAGCTGTGCATAGCCCCGAACGAGAAAATATAGTTTTGCTTTTATAATAATCTCCTTAGTTATATGTTTGAAGAATTTTCACCTTCTGCTAACGTCACCTTTTTCTTTAGGTTTTGTTATTATACACGCTATCTATATTTTATTTTCCCCGTGTGCATGGCCCTTTTTGATGATTCATTGGTTTCATAGGGCATTTTTTTGCTGCTTCTTCATGTAGTTTTTGCCAACTCTTTCACTGTATGTGTACACACACACACACACACACACACACACACACACACACACACACACACACACACACACACACACACACATATATATATATATATATATATATATATATATATATATATATATATATATATATATATATATACATATATATATATATATATATATATATATATATATATATATATATATATATATATATATATATATATATATATATATATATATATATATATATATATATATATATATAAATAAATATATATATATATATATATATATATATATATATATATATATATATATATATATATATATATATATATATATATATATATATATATATATATATATATATATATATATATATAAAGGCTTCGTATTATAAAGCCTATTAATGGACTATTACTTTCCACAGTGTACAAGTCCCCAATCTAAAGAGCATCAACTGGTAATACTCTCTCTCTCTCTGAGGATGTGCTCTACATGTGATGGATTTGTTTTGATACAGTGAATACTTTCTTTTATGCTGTATGTGTTTTTTCCACCTTTTCTGTTTACTTTTCCACCCAACTGTCTTTTCTGTTTCCCCTTTTCTTTTACCTATTTACCACTCTCCCAACTTCTGTTCTTTGTCTGAGATGAATCTCTTTAAAAGAGGAGAAATGATTCTCTGATTCAGCATAAAATTGCCCTCTAAAATATCCCCTTTTATTGCGTTGTATTTGTATCTGTAATTTAACGAATCATGACTGAATTCTGCCTATTTTTTTATATCTTTCATGGATATATTCATTATTATATTTACTTTTTACTTTCCTCATATCTTTACTCATGAAAGTTTCACAATGTTAGAGAATTAATGCTATGTCCAGGACAATTTGATGTTAAGTCTTCCTTCAGTTACATGTCTTTTTCTATGCCTACATCAACACCGAATATTGTTAGATATTCGTTACACATCTCTTATTATCCCTTCACATCTGACAAGTAACAACACTCTCCATCTGTATTTCTAGTTTCTTTTTCTTCTTCGTTCCTAGGTACGTTGAGGGTTTTATTTTAGTTTTTTTTTCCCGTCCTGGTGTCACACCATAGAAAAAGTCTTAAATAATTGCAATTCCATTTGACATGTTTTAACTTTGGTCTCTCTCTCTCATACATACATATACCGTGGCTGTTTCCCCCTTAAATTGGGGGGTAGCCGACGTCAAGAAAGGAAGGTTTGGGGAGAAGTTATTCTCCCCTCTACTCCCCCACTTCGTTGACGCCTCGCAGGAGGTTGATACAAGGGGGGGGGATTCCCAGTCCCCCCGCCCGTCCACTTTTAGTCGCCTTTTACGACACGCAGGGAATACGGTGAGGCTATTCTTTGATATTATGCCCGCCCCACAGGGCACAAATATAAAAGGCCCCATGTGCTCCTTATTATCGTCTCCAACCAACCGCTCAATGGCAAAGCCCCTGCTGGGCTCTCTCTCTCTCTCTCTCTCTCTCTCTCTCCTCTCTCTCTCTCTCTCTCTCTCTCTCTCTCTCTCTCTATCTATCTATCTATCTATCTATCTATTTATCTATCTATTTATCTATCTATCTATCTATCTATCTCTCTATCTATCTCTATGTGTGTGTGATAAAAATATTATGACTGTTACAAAAATAGAATATTTTCGAGTTTTCCTTTCCATGGCTTCGATATATGATGTTTACTCTGCCCAGATAATATTGCTAATCACAAGTGATAATTTTGTGGAGTGTGGCAATACTGCTGCCAATGCTGCGATAAAGGTGATGGAGATGGTAATTTTGCGGCGTTTGAATGAATATTGCATGGTGCGGTGCTTCAGTATCACATATTAGGTATACTGCGTAAATCTTATATACTTGTTCATATACAGAATACGCATCAACTTATTCAGATGCTATATAAGCGCAAAAAAATAGAAGCATATTACTTGAAAACATGCACCTAAGCATAAAATAAAAAACAGAACTATAGTTCACTACCAAACTAAATTACAAAAACACTTACTGTCTCCAGGCTAAAAGCAGTTTGTGTATTATACAGCTGGTAATACTGAAATGACGTTCTCGTACTTTGACAAGGAATGATTTGGATGAAGATGTTGTCAATGCAGTTACTTACAATGTTTTCATATATACTTGATCCTCTCTTCAGAAATGATTATACGGATATGTATGAAAAAAAAAATCATTATGTACAGTATCAAGAGAAATGTCTTCTAGATGAGTTTTTTTCCCCAATCCTTCGAGATGTACCAATGAAGACCAAGAACTAAATAACCTTTGTTGAGGACACTCTCTTACGAAGAGATATTCTGGGACCTTTGCAAGTTTGATATTACCTCATCTCTGCCTTGTCCTTAACCTTTTTCTTTTCCTTTGTCTTAGTGTTTTCTCGTGCCCGGGCCTTTATTGAGGAGGGCAGTTTTTGCCTGCCCCGGTGCCACACTCATTACAAAATAAATACTTCTTAACCATGGTCTTATTTCCAGTGATTTGTTATCTGTAAAGCATGTTTAATGACCTCACGATGAAAGTTGTCTTTCGAAAGCTCGTGTACCAAGGCAGAAGGAACTTCATTGCTGAAGATTGTTTCTGGCGTTAAAACCTATAATGCAATGGGAGAAGCTCTCTCTATACACCTTTCAAAGGATATATCTGATATAATATTTTTTGGAGCCTTGTGAAATATATGCATTCCACTCATGACAGATTATTATGCAAATATCTATCTATCTATCTATCTATCTATCCATATATATATATATATATATATATATATATATATATATATATATATATATATATATATATATATATATATGTATGTATAATACTGTGAATGTAATAGACAATATCTTACTTGAAAATAATCTGATATATAAATTAATGTTTACTCTGAAACTAGACGGTAGACAACCGTACAATTCTTAGACTTAAAGAGAATGTCGATGTCGTGAATTTAATTCATATCAGAAAATCATCATCGATCACAAATTGATCTTTTACAGTCTTTATCTTCATGAGAATTTGCATTACGATTTCTCATTAGCCAAGATATTAAAGGACATTGAAGTGAATTCGTTCATTCTAGCGGGATCTTTCTTATTACATTTGTTACATGAAGTAATTACATGAAGTTATTGGTGAATGTACCATAATCTCGTGCCAGATCAGATTTTTCTACAGTATCCATGAAAATTACGAATATTCACAGAGTTTGGAATTGGCTTGATTACAGACAAAAATAAACTACCATGAAACGCGAACAGAAGAATAGGAATGATTACAGTATTGGTATAATCAAAGTCAGTTGGATTCTTTACTCAGACGGCTTTATTAAAGGTAACATTCTCTTATATCCTACTTGCAATAGCTTGCATTACCATGTCAACAAACTATTTGAACTATAACATTTACTTCATCCTTTCTTTAGGCATTTTGCACTCTTCTATATGAGGTTGCTGTATCTAACAGCTGCTTCCCACCTAGCTTTGCCAGACTCGTTGTCCTCCGACAGTATTTCTCTCTCTCTCTCTCTCTCTCTCTCTCTCTCTCTCTCTCTCTCTCTCTCTCTCTCTCTCTCCTCTCTCTCAGATTCGCTTTAATTATTCTTCCTCTCCTACTTTTCGCCTGTGTTTTATCGTAATATTCTCAATCTTAAATTTAACAAATTAATGTTCTTGTATATGTTTTACTTATGAAGGACGCATATGCACCCCCCCCCCCAGTCAGAACCTAATAAAAAAATAAAAACTATTCATCACCTCTCTCTTTCCTCCAAAGTATCTTCTCTTTTCTTCGCTTGACCGTACCAATGTCTTCTCTCCTATACCCATTACGATATCTCCATTACAATTAACCCTTACATTTAACTGTGTATTTTGTTAACGCCGTCACTCTTTTAACAGTTCTGAACTTCCGTGACTAGATAGCATAATGCACTGCCATTTGAATGTCATTTCCAAAGCGGTAATTGCAATTCAAAGGTAAGGAATATTTCAGTTCACTGAATGTTTACTTAAGGAGGTGGAAAGTGGTATATTTTTGAGTCCGAATCATTTTCTTAAGAATTATTACAAATACAAATTTAAAACTATTAAGAATTATTAATAATACAAGTGTTAATATTATTAACAAGCGGTAGCGTCCGCGACTTTGAGACGTCAGGTCGGGGGTTCGCGCCCCGTCACGGTCTGAGGTTAGCAAGGGTATGCACTCAGGGTAACGATTACATATGCCAAAACAAGTCCTTCGCATGAAGGCAACCGTCCTAGCCCTTGGTAGAAAAGGGAGTCCGTGACGTAAAACCGGAACAAGTGTTAATATTATTAACTAATGACTCTGTCTTGAGCTTCGTGACTCTATGGTTAGCAAATAAACTTCCCTATAGGATTGGTGTTTCCATATCTGTAAACACAAAGATAGGGAAATACAGTGAATGTTTGCTACAAGAATTGGAAATCATTATCACCCAAGTTCTATTTGTTTCCCAAATATTTTCTAAACTTCATTACTTTGTCTGCTCAAGTCCATCTTCCGTGAAACCAACTTCGTTGAGAAAGCAATCAAGAGGAAATTGGAAACAGTAAATAGAGAAAAGGCATTGTCTCTCTCTCTCTCTCTCTCTCTCTCTCTCTCTCTCCTCTCTCTCTCTCTCTCTCTCTCTCTCCTCTCTCTCTCTCTCTCTCTCTCTCTCACACACACACACACACACACACACACACACACACACACACACACACACACACACACAACACACACACACACACACACACACACACACACACACACACACAGAGTAATGAGACAACCGCACGTCAGAGACTAGACACAGTAGCGCTTTTACTTAGTATTTTTCTTTATAAAACAGGAAAAACTCAATCAGATTTGCCTGCTTTAAATTCTGTAAATAAATTCTGTAATCTATATAGGCAAAAGTTAAAAGTCTCTTCCTACAACAAATTCCAAACAGTTGTAGAAGAAATCACAAACAGACAATATTTACTTAGAACGATAAAACACCGCTCGCTGCTTATGCCTCTGTTTACAATAAATATTTTGTCTCTTTCCATTTGAAAGAATTTAGAAAGTGAAATGCGCTTCGCTCGAGTTCACATTTGTTTTTCTGACACAGAGCGAAAATACTTTTTTTGGTCCCATTATTTTAACAATGAAGACTTTACAAACACAGGTGTGATATATATATATATATATATATATATATATATATATATATATATATATATATATATATATATATATATTATTTTTTTTTTTAAACGTACTGATAATAACATTCTTCACTTCACAGACTACATCGTTTAGACTCTCAGAACATCTACTTTAATTCTCTCAAGTATCAAAGGAATGTTTACTGTTTAGAAATATATTCTTTTTAAGATTGATTTTATATTTCTCAGCATTATCACTTCGTGTGTTTTTAAACACAATTTCGTTTTAGTTTTTACTACACTTATACTTTAATTCTCTCATTTTCTACACTACTCCTGTCCATTAAGCTTTACTTGTGTACTTTTTAATAAAAATTAAATTGTTCGTACTTTGAATCCCTGGTGATAATAAATTGTGCCTTAGACCCAAGCTTTGTTGTTTCTGTGTAGTTGTTTTGATCCCCTTGACAGTATGATTCCACGTTCAACATATATCGTACTTGCACCCCTGAGGGCAGTGGTTTCCGACCTTATTATTACCAAAGACCCCTGTTATTCAACTTCCCGTAACCTAAGGCCTAGGAAATTGTCTCTCATAACCTAGTGTAGTATTCCCCAACCCTTTTACCACCAACGATTCCTTTTATTTACATGAATATTCCAAGACTTTCCGTCCTTAGAAAGTGTGTCTATAACATACTAAAGAAGTGATCCCTAATCTTTTCACAACCAAGGACCCTTATCAATTAAATGAAGTTCCCATTGAGCTAAAGCTCTGGGAAGTTTCTTTACTTAATAAGCAAATTTTATGGATTAACAAAGAGTCTCGTTTTCAGGGCTTAATCTAGTGTAATTATTCAATTTGCACCGCAGCCTCTTGATATACTGAACTTAGATCACGGACCCCCAGTGCTATGTTTGTGGACCCTCTAGTCTGCGTGGGTCATAGGTTGGGAACAGTGTCCTCGGGGTACGAGCTCCTTCTTTAGAATAAGGACCCCCATGACTTCGTTTGTGGACCCCAAGGGTACTTGGACCGCAGGTTGGGAACCAGTGCCTTTGAGGTACGAGCATCTCCAGTTAAGAACCATTACACAGACGGAATACGTATGAAAGTGAGGTAGTAGTGATAGTTGCATAGGTAACAGGTCAGGTCAGGTCATACTACCATGTTAAAACCACCAACACCATTTTAACAGCACGTCATTTTAGTTACTTATCAACATTATTTTGGCGTATATTCTGCATCCCTTTGTATGCGTATGTGTGTGTCTTCTTTACTAGGAGTGTATTCTGCATTTGCGTTTGTATTTTTTGGTGTGTTCTATTACTCGCTTTCCCTAAAATAATTAAGGGCAAGAAGAGCTGTAGTTGAAGTAAACGCTGGAAAAGAAAATAGGCAAATAATTAGATTCAAAACCAGGGGACCGCGGTATCGCAGTAGTTAGTGTTCTTATCGAGACGTTTCATATCCGTGTCCGAGCCCACAGCGGGGTGTAGAGAAGGGGATCCAGCCTTAAATCTTAATTTCCAATATTTCTTGTTCGCTCCCATTCGAATAGTGATAAATAGTGACACATAAAACCATAAAAAACGACCATTATTTTCACAGCCAATCGAATCAGCTGGAGGAAATACACCTCTGATTATCGTTAGATGCTTATTCTCTAGATTTCCTAACCTAAGCAAACCTAACCTAACCTCATAGCATAACAACAGCGGCATCCTTGTTTCCTAACTAAGGGGGTTCGGCCCCAGACCCCCATGAACAGATTACAATTATGCACGGTCTTTCCAGTCGGTAGTTTGAGATGTGATATTTTTTCCTTGATCCAACAAATTAACACTGGTGCATCATCAGCAGTATCTCTAATCATGAATCATGACTGTGTAAAGACTTTAACATAATTCAGATGTTGTTTGCCGTATTATGCGTCACTCTTAATTCCAGTTCGAATGATGGGGGTGGACACATATTTCGAATGAAATTGAAAAATCGTGTTTATTCAGTCTTGTAAAGAAAATGGCATTTTTTTTATAAAGACATAAACCAATAAAAAAAAACGAAAAATAAGAAATAAGAAATTTATGTGAAAGAGATAGGAAATTGAACTGTAGCTAGAAGAAATACCAATATATTATTAAAATAAAAAACGCACACAAATAAATAAATTACGTAATAAATAAATAAATACGAACATTTGGCAATTATAGAGACAGAAAACGCCTCTGCAGAAGCAAATTAAGTAAGGGGAGAGAGACATTAAATGAGAAAGTAAGCTGTATCATGAGGAAACATTTAATATATCCTAGAATGTATAGCAAGCTGAGATACATATATTATATTCATATATTATTTTCACATCTTATATTCATATATCATATTTATATCTTATATTCATATTCAAGAGGAGAAGGATGATATTCCTGGTCTTTTCATACGAATTTAAAGAGTCAGAAGAGAATAAGACTGCATGCTCATGATGATGATGATGATGATGATGATGATGATGATTATATATATATATATATATATATATATATATATATATATATATATATATATATATATATATATATATATATATATGCGCTACATACTTCACCCCCGAAATTCTTATATGAAGAAGCTTCTTTTAAGACTCGTTGGTGTAGTTGGTAGCGCCTTGGCAAGCTAATTATGTGCCTTAGGTTCGTTTTCCAGCCATGTGCAAAAGCCTATTGATCTGGGGTGCTTCTTTTTATACTTATCTCCTTGAAAATGTTGAATCAAAAGCCATCAGACTCACTAGCAACCTTTCTTTTACTTCTAAAATCGATTCTCTTTCTCTTCGCCTGAAGGTACTATATTTTTCTCTCTTCTCTTGGTACTACTTCCATCGCTCCTCTGATGAGTTGGCGAGGTGCATCCTTCCCCCACTGGCGAAGCCGTGTAACATATACCAAGCGGCCTCGTCACATAGGTATTGTGTGGAGATATTTAGCTCTCAGATTGGTTGGTGCAATGACTACTTCTTTCCTTTCACCTCCAGATCTGGAACTCTCTTCCTCCTGTCTTCCCAAACTTTTAATACCTTTGTACCCTCAAAAACCTTTATCTATTGTCATATAAGGGCCTAATTCTTCTGTCTTGGTCATCAGTATTTGGACTATTCTATCAATCTCTTTTTCTTATTGTTTATCATTCCCTTATTTCTGCCCCATTCTTAAGCTGCTACTTTTTTCTTATCGATG
>JAXCGZ010015610.1:22500-27500 GCA_037179515.1 Halocaridina rubra | reverse complement strand
CAGAGTTCTATACTTATACTTCATAGTAATGCTCATTCTAACACAGTCTCTTTTAATATTTGAATTCCTGCTGTCATAATCAATGTATATATATAGAGCATAAGTGGCAACTCGCTGGCTCCACAATTTGTCAATGGGAGTTCTATCTATTCTCTAAACAGTTGTGATATGTGGAGAAAGTATTTATGCAAAAGTCAGTACTACCGATGTCTTAACAGTATTTATGCAATAACAGCATGCAAAAAATTTATCAACTGAAATAAAATGTAGGCACAATTATCGCCTAGCTTCGCTGGAAAAAAAACACACACAAAAAAAATCAAAGACAGCAACGTTCTTTTAGCATCGAAATGATCCTCCGTCAGTCTCAGAGTCGAGTGAAAGGTAGGAGAGAAAGAGAGAGAGAGAGAGAGAGAGAGAGAGAGAGAGAGAGAGAGAGAGAGAGAGAGAGAGAGAGAGAGAGAGAGAGAGAGATTGGGCGACCTTGAAATACGTCGTGGTCTCCACCCTGTGTCAGCTGAGACGGGGCTCTTCCTTTTACTTGTACTGAAAATAAAAAATTGTCGCAGAGTATCTCTAATAATAAAATAAATAAACAAATGAACGTGAACAGACGTTAGCAATGACTATCGATAGAGTCTTACGTTTATTGTCAGCGGCTATTCTCATTCCCTCATTAACAAAAACAAAAGCAAAAAGAACTTAGTGTACAACTGCAGAACTGTCGAAGCATAAATCCATTCCTTTCTGTTTAATCTTGATATGGACTTTACTGTAACAGCATACACATCCTCGTCTATAATGACAATTCCTTTCTTGCTATAAATCAGAGGGTTGAGTCGGAGCGCACCCACTCTGATGAAATTAAAACAAAAGATTAAAATCATATGTGACACTATCCCTACTACTATCAACAAAAGTACAAATATCTTTTTCTTAACAACTTCTTAATTTTTCTTAACAACTTCTTAAAAAGGACTTAAGTGTCATTAATTTTAACTTTAAAACTCAACATATAAATTCTGAGAATCTTAATTATCTCAATTAGCTCAATTATAATTTTAAATTCATGACAGTAACAGTGATTAACATTAATTATTTCTAGATAATCTTTTCAAAACTCTTTAATTATAATATATCAAAGAGATAAAGATATTAAAGATTTTTCTTCCCACACAAAAAGAACTATATAACAAAAACGGGTATCAAAGAATATAAAAAGTCTATCTCTGTGTATGCAAAAATAAAAACAAAAATTATATTTCATTAGCAACAGTAAAGAATGCATTTTGTTTAAGTTTCAAATTCTAGTACGGAGTTGTACATGGACAATTCAAACATAAAATATATATATTCTTTTTCTATCTCGAATTTGACTTATTTAAATTACTATACAACAGAATTTCCTTCAGAACGGGGAGAAGTTCGACTTATAACTATTCTGTCTGCTTTTACGGGGGTGCGCATGTGGGCGCTGTTTTCTCCCCTGTTCTTTTGGCTTCTGGATCAACTTCTGCTCTCTCAAATACGGGATACAGCTGTGTAACATTCTTGTTGTCATTTCGTGTCAGCTCTCACTCTTTCTTTATGACCAAGCTGAAATAATTTTGATAAACATTATCATGGCTAAAACTCGCAAAGTTTTATTTTATAAATCTACCATATCTCTTCAGACAAATAATGTATATACTGCAGCTAGCAAAGAAAATAAAGAATCATTCATAGATTCACGTCCCTTATCACGTAATATCTATCTTGGAATCTCTCGGAAATCGAATAATAATCTCATTGGCGGAGTAGGGGACAAAACAGAAATAAAACAAACTTGGCATCTCAACCATATCTGGGCAGGTGGAGAATCATTTTCTCAAAAATATCCCTCAATAGATATTGCAACAGTGCATCACCTCCCATAAAAATACTCTGATATGGCATGCAGAAGGACCTGGCGGAGCAGGGGAACGATCCTCGCAGACTCCCCAATCATGCTTCCTAACGGTGCTTTCCGCGATTTCACCCCCTAGAGCAACCCCCCATTATACCCCCAGTCATTCATACTCATTCTCTGCCTCACTCGCTGCATCACTTACAAAACAATCGTCCCCTTTCTGTAAAATTCCCTTTAATTTACAACGTTGGTTGTAAGAAGAGTAAGGGTGAAATCTCGGTTGGGCCGCACGGTCACAGACTGCCTCACCAGTCCTAAGTCCCATTCTAACGAACAAACAAACATTCTACTCCCTTGAAGCTACGTTTGGGTGACACTGAAAAACCTTCCCTATTCTAGGACAGCACAAATTACTCTAATTTACTCTTACTTTCACCTGCATAGCGTGAAATTAAAAAACTCATCTCTAACTAATATCACGAAATTTCTTATTCTTCAAAAAAACATGCCACACACGTATCGTAATATTAATTCCCCATCATCATAACACAAAAAGAACGATCTGTCATTTATGTCTTTCTTTCGCTAAAACATTCCTCCCGCGGAGAAAAAAAAAAAAAAAAAAAAAAACTTAAAAACAGGCGCAATCTTAACACTCTATTTCTTACGCTTTAAGAAATTTATATAAAAATGATTTTACACGTACTTTAAAATATCAAAGCTCAGTACAATTACTACATATTTATAATAACGAGGTTGGGAGATCGATCGGTCACTTCCGCATTCCTTTCTCGAAAATCACACGTGTTCTAAGTAAAACCTTAAAAGCAGATTCAAGTATATTACTCACTATAATTCTTACACTTAAGAAATTAATATACTGTAATAGTGATTTCACGTGCGTTAAATTTGTCAATTAAAAATCGATACATTCGCGTTCTTAAAATTCAATCTAAGCATTAATACAAATAAATGGAACACACTTCCAACGCAATTTATTTATATTACTCAAATTATAACAAAAATGGAGTTTATTACTGCTTATAGCTATTAGTACAAATTATCCGTGTTAGTAATGGGTACAGAAATTCTACTTTTATCAACTTATTAAGCGCCACACCCCTTATAGGCGGGTTGGCTGAGTCAAAGCATAACTACAAGATAAAATGGCGGCGTCCACCGACCTCAATTTCTTTTAATAATTGTCCCATTACTCACTGGATACAGATCACAAGTACTTAGCTATTTTAAGGAGGTGGTCCTGAAAAACTTCATGGCAGAAGGCAAGGAAGGAGGGGGTTTTCCTTTCTGGGCGCTGGAGGTTCCCGTCCAATTCTCTATCTCTCGAGTAAAATCGACGAATCGCCATCTTCTTGGTCGGATCCGGCAACTTATACTTCTTGTAATGGGCATTTTCACTCAATGCCCCGGTCACACTTTGGCTCAGTGAGACGGTGACTTCCATGAATACTCTCGTTGATACTTTTACTGCTGGGGAGGGGCCTTGCCAATACGGAGGCGGGGGAGAGTGGCTGGATCTCATAATATGATGCTGTAAGTGAAGGGGGAGCTCTGACTTTCTCGGTGTCGCTCTCTCACTGCTGGTAAGCGTCTTGAAGTTGTTTCACTTGTACTTTTCTTCCATAGATGCTATCTATTTTTTCTTCTATTTTTTTTCTTCTTTCTCTTCGGTAAAGTATCGGCGTGGATTGATCCCACCGCTGCCACCACTGACGTACTGGATTTACTTACTACGTTATAATTATAATTATGGTAGCGTGGTTGGTGAAAAACATCTTCTTTATATTCCTTTATTCTTATTTTAACATCTATGTACTCAGAGCTCCTATTACTACAGTTCCTGTCACGACTAATTCCTGAGTCCCACCCCCAAAAGGGGGAGGCTAACTCAGCTGTACTGTGTTAACTCTGTTGCTGGCAAGGCCCGGTCTCTAACTCAACTCACCGTGCCTGCCCTGGGTGGTTCTTGAAATACCCCAAGGGCAGGGCGTGGCTTGACATCCAGTCCTGCAAATCAACTCCAGGTTCGAAGTGGAGACCCGCCTATAAGGGGAGGGGCTATTCCAACGAGCCTATTGCAAAGGAGTGGGTGGTAATCGCCTATTGCCATTGGGTATCTCCCCCGGGCATGTACTTCACATTTAGGACAAGTGTTCCTGTGTGGTATGGGGAATAAAGGACTTGTTTATATCTCACACCCTCTTGAGATATTTGAACGCCAGATGCCGAGTCCCATGGGACCAGCTATATATCTTCGTGACCCTTTTAAACATAGGCCTCATCCTAGTAAACACTGGAGAGAGTGTTCAATGTTTCCTTTGACACCTAGCCAAAAGTCCTACGACATATATATATATATATATATATATATATATATATATATATATATATATATATATATATATATATATATATATATATATATATATATATATATATATATATGAGTAGTAGACTAATACGCTCGAAAGTACTAAGGATTTAAACATTTCTTTCAATTTCCTTCCATATATATATATATATATATATATATATATATATATATATATATATATATATATATATATATATATATATATATATATATATATATATATATATATATATATATATATTTATAAGTTTTGTTTCACTGATGGGCTTCCTTACTATATATATATATATATATATATATATATATATATATATATATATATATATATATATATATATATATATATATATATATATATATATATATATATATATATATATATATATATATCGTTCATCATACTGAAGACCAAGTATATATCGACATTAACTTTCAGTGCATAGTATCTTTATTTCATTTTAATCATGATATTTTTTTTTCTTTTTTCATTGTTTTCTTGTTGCCCGTCCCCAGTGAGGCAATATTCATTGCGTGTCATGATGTCACACTTACAAAATATAAAAAATAAAATATGCTGAATTATTTTCAGATAGTTCTATCATTATAAGCAAAATACTAAGGGACTAAGGGAGTATGTTGCATGTATGTGTAAAGTTTCTCTGCCTGATAATAATACATACAACTTGTTATCCGGCTGGATAAACCATGTAACAATAA
>JAXCGZ010015610.1:0-17500 GCA_037179515.1 Halocaridina rubra | reverse complement strand
GTCAGAGGGATGGGGGTGAATTCTTGAGAGACACCCCCCTCCCCCGAAGAAAATATAATTATATTTATATTAAGTTTAATTAAGTTACTTAGTTTTGCTCATCCTTGCTTAAGAAACGAGTTAATAATTGAAATTATTGTTTTCAGTTGTTTTAGCGTTGTTTTTCATCATGAGGTGTGAAAGTAAACATTTACTGTACTGCAAAGCTTTTTAAAAACAAATGCAGTAATATTCCAAAGTAATTTTTAAATTGCAATGATTCTCTCACACTTATTGTAAATGGACAGAATATACACTTTTAAAAGGGATACTCCCATTGAAAAGAAGATCTGGAAAATAAAAAGGTAAATCACATTTACCTTTTCATTCTTTTTTTTTATGATGGTGACACCAGGACCCCCCCCCCCCCAAAAAAAAAAAAAAATATATATATATATATATATATATATATATATATATATATATATATATATATATATATATATATATATATATATATATATATATATATATATATATATATATATATATATATATATATATATATATATATATATATATATATATATATCTGCCATCATCAAGGCTGGGCACAAATAAAACATAAAGTAAAAAGAAACAGATGGGGAGTGTTGTGACTTGTAAGATGTGAAGGGATAATAAAAGTCGTGAAGGAATATCCAAGAATATTCGTTGTTGACGTAGGCATAGAAAAAGTACCGTAACTGAAGGAAAACTTAACATCGAACTGTCCTGGACAGTCCTATTTAGGTCCAAAAGACCCTTTACCTACAGTAAAATAAAGTATCCATTAGTGTTGTATCAACCTATATATATATATATATATATATATATATATATATATATATATATATATATATATATATATATATATATATATATATATATATATATATATATATAAATATATATATATATATATATATATATATATATATATATATATATATATATATATATATATATATATATATTTATATATATATATATATATTTATATATATATATATATATATATATATATATATATATATATATATATATATATATATATATATATATATATATATATATATATATATATATATTCAATCATGAGAGTTGTCATACAAATGTAGTTCTGATCTAGATATGGATGTAAGAGTCTTCGAAAACATTCTTTATAACACAACACTATTTACAGAGTTGTGAAATATATACGAACAGAATTTATATTACCTCATCACAATGTGCAGTTTGCAACGTCCTTTGATACAGAATACTGAGTATAAATTTGTAAGTAAATAAGGATGACAGTACTAACAAAATTATCTGGATTGTGTAAATACCTACGAATATGTTAAAGTAATGTAGGAAGCTTGATATTATTGCGGACCAACATGGAACAAAGACATGTCATGGGGTTTGGGCAAACACTGACTGTGTCCTTGTTATTTAGGTTACGCTGCCGAAATCAAGGGAGTGGAAATGAATACAGGCTTTGTAACATGGAGCGCCTTTGAGTACCGCAGTAACGCAGTAGTTATAGCTCTCGACTCTAGAGTTGACGAACCCGTGCTCGAACCCACCGCAGGGCGTTAGGAGGGGCATCCAGTTTTATTTCCTTAGTTCCAACTTGTCTGTGTCCGCCGACATTCGAATGGGGATTAATAGTGATATATTAAATGTCAAACAGCCTGTCCTATTACAGTGTATCGTATTTTATCGCATACCACTATTATGGTAGGTACAATATCGCTGAGATGGCTGTTTATTTATCATTATATTATACTTATATAATTGATAAGTAGTGTAGAATAAGGATATTATTACATACTGATATGAAACGAAAGGAATCCTACTATGATGGCAAAATGCAGTTTTGTATGACACCACCAACCACATGGGGAGCAAGACAGCTCAACTTTGGATTATGTCCAGATCAATGGTGAGGGATGGTATTAGAAAGGGCATCCGTCTATGAAACAAGGAGCCATACCCAACGCTAGCTACCAAGAGACTTTTAAGAAACAAACTTTATTTCCATTTCAATACAATGGGTATTCGTCAGCCAGGGCAAGCCCCAACCCACCACTGTGGTGTCCAAACACAGCAGTTCCTGCCAGTAAACAGCTTAAACTCTCGGTCTTGGACGGGAACCGATCTTTCGACCTCGTGAATGCGAAGCCAGCGCGTTTTCTCTTGTAACAGCTACCCCAAGTGAACATGCGAAGAGCTCTAGATAGAGAAGTGAAGCTTTGAATGTTTACACTCATATTAAGAATTTTGAAACATGGTCATTATAACCCCTAGAAAGTATCTGCGACTCACAGCAGGTCAAAGGTCTTATACGTTCCCTGATTTAAGACAGAATTGCAGAACGCAGCCCTGACAACCAGACTTGTTAAAAAACGCTTTGTATTTACTTTTTCTTTATGATTGTAACACCAGGACTGACCAAAAATAGTAAAATAAAACAGCCCTTATCGGGCCTGGGCACGAGAAATTCATAAAGTAAAGAGAAACAGAGATGGAGAGTGTAATGACTTGTCAGATGTGAAGGGATAATAAAAGATGTGTAATGAATATTCAAGAATATTCAGTGTAGCTGTAGGCATAGAAAAAGAACCGTAACTGAAGGAAGATTGGTTGAGATTACGTTTTCTCTTGTAACTATTCTCAAACTATATTCATCTTACAAGCTTTTTTTTTCTCTTTGCAAGGGAGTGGCCGAGTCAAAACACACCCCATTCATCTAAAGACCCACTTTCTTCCTGCAAGCGCTCTTTTTTTTTTCCCGTGTGATCACGTACATTCACAAACCCATTCACTTAAGTTCTAGTTGGAGTTTTCCTACCCAAACCTCCTCTTATGTCGTGATTCCGATGAAGAAAAATATGCAATGAGATTTCCCAGCCCCCTCGCTTCACCCCAGTTTGTCGGCTCATAGGACACGCAGAGGAACACGGAACCGATATTTTCTTTCCCAGATAAAAGAAAGAAGAAACGGCGGACCAATAGATAGATAGATAGATTAAGAGAGAGAGAGAGAGAGAGAGAGAGAGAGAGAGAGAGAGAGAGAGGAGAGAGAGAGAGAGAGAGAGAGAGAGAGATATGAGAAGCGTCTTTTATGTCACGAGAATATTATATGTATTTAATATTTTTTATTTTTTTATATGAAAAGCTTTGGAGGCTTTCCACTATATTTCTTTAATACATATGATCATATTATATGAAAGAAAAGATCAATATGACGTTAAGTTGGTCAGAAAGTGGGTAGCAGGTAAAAACAGTTATGAACATTAAATCTTGGGATATATATATTAACTAAATCTATCTCTTTACTACTCATAGCAGGGGCATAGCGATAATATTGCCTTTCGCTCATATTACAAGATTAGTTTTACTTCGTATTACGAGATATGAGCTGACATCTTGTCATAAAGACACACGGGAAGGCGAAAAAGAGGGTCAGTAAGACCTTTTTTTTCTTTTTATTAAAATATTATTCATTCTTTAGATACTATCTCATGTAATTTTATATGTACTTACATACCTACATACATTCATTCACACGCACATACATACATTTACATATACATACAAAACACACACACACACACACACACACACACACACACACACACACACACACACACACACACACACACACACACATACATATATATATATATACATATATATATATATATATATATATATATATATATATATATATGAAGGCAACCGTCCTAGCCCTTAGTAGAAAAGGGAGTTCGTGACGTAATACCGATCCATATACTGTATAGAATATCGCATATGAAAATATGAAATATATAACTGCCCTGATCAATATTGGAACCTTCTGTACAAGGACCATCCAGCAATATACATAAGGCGTTCCAGTGGTAAGATTGTACAGTTGGTAACTCCTAATGTACAATAATGTATTATTTTTTTTCTGTAGGTTCGAATCCTGGTTAGGGGAAATTATAATATATATATATATATATATATATATATATATATATATATATATATATATATATATATATATATTATATATATATATATATATATATATTGAACAGCTAGCGGAAATAAGAATAGCAACTGTCATATATATTTTTTATTTTGTATATTTTTTACAATATACATTCTATTAAAAAAATCCGTTTGAATCGTCATGAACCCAAAATTAACGACTTTCCAATAACGAATAAAAATTCAAATCTCGCGAATATTGTGGACAACGCTGACGCTCTGATTAACTTCTATATTCTCTCTCTCTCTCTCTCTCTCTCTCTCTCTCTCTCTCTCTCTCTCTCTCTCTCTCTCTCTCTCTCTCTCTCTCTCTCTCTCTCTGTATATATATATATATATATATATATATATATATATATATATATATATATATATATATATATATATATATATATATATATGTATGTGTGTGTGTATGTGTGTTTGTAGCTGTATGTCTTTCTCTGTCTGTCTATCTATTTATCTATCTATCTATTTATCTATCTATCTATCTATCTATCTATCTACCTACCTATCAGCTTGTTATCTGTCTTTGTTCTCATCTTCCCTCTTATTGTACTTCATTAGCTTCCCCTTCCATTGCTCAAATGAGTTTCCTTGTCCTTATCATCAAAGCCAAAAGGATAATCTCTTCGGGTGAAAGGGGAATTCTCTCTCTACCTCACTCTCCCTCTCTCTCTCTCTCTCTTAACTGTCAAATTGTCAATTATCACCAAACACTGTCTCACTTGCTCCCTGTCACCACATTTCAATTTGAACATTGCATTAAGAAATGCAATACATCACGTAATATACTCTCCCGTTTCTTTGTGTAACGCATTGAGACAGCAAAGTATTTACGTGTCAGTCTTCCGTTGCATCATTTAGATTACTCGGTTTTTAACTTGAAATGAAGTTAGCAAATTATCTAGAATGGATTCTTTGTCGCATGGGTATTTGGATGCAACTGCAATTAAAATCATTAGTATATATTTTTTTTTTTTGGTGCAATTACTAAAGAAAGTTCGCTGAAACAATGAGATTAACTTAAAGCTTAGCTTGATCACAGAGCTATCGCGTAAACTGTGCGATGATTGAATATTTATCGAAGATATTCGAAACACTGGAGTATTGAATTGCATTTTGCAGTTGAATGGTCGTTTTGCATTTCTACAGTTGTACTCAGATATCGGCGAATAAAAGAAAGAACAGACTAACGATACAAAAAATCACTTAGGATATATTGCTCTTCAGTGACTGAGATGCGATCCGCGGTAGGTCAGTGGTAGAATGCGTGAGTCGGGAAGCGACTAAGGCGGGCTTAAAGCTCATCACGGGACGCTAGGAAGGGCATCCAGTCTCTAGTCCCCTGACTCCAACCTATCGTCTACCCTCCCATTTATTGGAACTAATTGTGACATAAAACGGTGCGTATTTTTCAGTGATTGAAAACTAGTCTCGGCGTTCTGATCGAGTAATTGTTGAATCATCATAATGGAATCTCATTTTTACAATGAAATTTTTAGTTTAAGAAAAAGCTCTTATTTTCCTCCGCTCACGCTGGATCCATCCACGGACATGCTAACCCGTTCTACGCAGGGATAGTGCATTCAGTCAAAAGCTTCCTTTGCAAGAAGGAAAGTTGATGGCCTTAACTCCTCTCCCACTGATAAATGTTTCTGGTCCTTAGCGAAAAACGTCCGCAAGTCAAGCTTTCCCCCTCTCATTCGTTCTGAAGGTTCTGTACCTTGCTCTCCGACTAACAAAGCCACTCTCTTTGGCTCTCATTTTTCTGCGAACTCTGTCCCTCAATCTTTACCCCTCTCTAACCCCATGCCCTCTCTTATCCTTTCTTTACGTGCAATGTTCATGAGGTTCTTCGCTCGCTACAGACGAGCAATGCATCTGGTCCCGATGGTCTCCCTGCAAGGTTCCTTACGGACTTTGCAGATGAACTGGCTCCCGTGCTTTGCCATCTTTTTCACCTCATTCTCTTCAACCAATATCTATCCTTCATCTTGGAAGCATGCTATAGTGCAATCTGTTCCTAAGAAGGGTGACCGCTCTATTCCTTCAACCTACCGACCTATTGCTCTAACCTCTTCTAAGGCTACAGTTTTCGACACTTCTTGAAACGTCTTGAATCTAACTCACTTATCTCCGATCACAAGTACGGCTTCCGCAGGGCAAGATCCACTGGAGACCTCCTTTCCTATCTTACTCACGTATGGTCATCTATCGAGGAACTATGAGGAATCCTTTGTCGTCGTCCTTGATATCTCTAATGCTTTTGACAGAGTCTAGCACAAGGCTTTGTCAGATAAACTCCCTGCCTATGGCTTTTCCCCTTCTCTCTGTTCTCTGATTTCCAGTTTTCTTTCTGACCGTTTTATATCTGTGTTTGTTGAGAGTGCAACATCTAGCCCATTTCCTGTTACCAGTGGTGTTCCTCAGGGCTCTGTTCCTTCACCTATTCTGTTCCTTCCCTCATCAACGATCTCCTTCAGTCCCCATCTTCCTTTTTTCTTCAGGCCTTTGCTGATGATTCTACCCTTCATTTTTCCTCTTCCTTTTCTTCACAACCTTCATCTGCTACTCGAAATCAGTCTCATATAACTCTTTTTTCTACTCTCAACTCATATTTGCAGAGGGTATCTGAGTGGGGCACCCAAAATATGTTAAATTTAATGCCTCCAGAGACACAGTTTCTGGCTATCTCTTTATCTTCTTCTCTCCTGATGGCCCTATTGTCTTCGAAACTAGCGAAATTTACCCTCTTAATTCTATTAACATAATAGGAATCCAGATAGCCTCTAACGTTGTCTTGGAGCAATCAAATAATCCAAATTTCTAAATATGGATCCAAAAAATAGGGGATCTGTTTGGTTTTCGTCATTACTTTTCCTCTTTTCACTTACTTAAAATCTATAGAGGTCTTATCTGTCCCTGCTTAGAATACTGCTCGCTCATCTGGGGTGCTTCGTCATATACTTACCTCCTTGATAGGGTAGAATCTAGGGCAGTCAGACACATTAATAACCGTTCTCTTGTTTCTAATCTGTATTCTCTTTCTCTTCCCCGTGAGGTATCATCCCTTTCTCTTTTCTATCGCTACTACTTCCATCGGTGCTCTGATGAGTTCGCGAGTTTCATCCCTCCCCAACTGCCGAGGCCGCGTAACACTTGCCAAGCGGCCTCGTCTCACAGGTACTGTGTGGAGATTTGTAGCTCGCAGATTGGTCAGTGCAGCGACTGCTTCTTCCCATCTACCTGCAGACTCTGGAACTCTATTCCACCTTCTGTCTTTCCTAGTTCTAATAACATATCTTCCTTCAAAAAGCGGATCTATCGTCTTCTCAGGGTCTAAGTCCTACCATATCTCTTAAGTCCTCAGTACTTTGGCTGTTCCTTTAGCCTGTCCTCTTCCCCTGTGTTGCATTACCTCATCTCGACCTTGTCCTTAACCTTTTTCTTTACCCTTAATGTTTTCTTCGTTCCCGGGCCTTTATTGATGAGGGCAGTTTTCTTACCTGGACTGGTGTCAATAAAAAAAAAAATTCATTGATAGTTGCTAATCTTATGGGCTACTCAGTGTAAGTCGTAGTTACAAAAGGAGGAATAAGGCTAGATATCCATCCTAACGCCCCGCGTTGGAATCGAACCCAGGTTAGTCTGGCTTGTTACTTCCAGACTTGCGCGCTATAAAACTGAACTACCGCGTCCCAAGTAGTATTAAGGCAATTAAGGTGAGCATTTTGAATTATGCAATAAAAGTGAATGCAAGCATCGCTGCAAAAACACTCTGTCGACACACACACAAGCATACTCATCGAAGGAGGAGAACGTGTTATCAAGACAGTGAGGCAAATTGCAATCATTAGAAAGCAGTTTACTGTCCTTGCCATAAATTCTGAAATTCATTATATTGATGCATAATGGCAACCACTGAAGACCATACTCGCAGGTTTTCATACAAATTTTTTAGGCCTTGTATTCAGTGAGAAAGAATTTTCGGTGTTGATACTTATTGAATTTCGCATATTAAAAATTCGAAAAGGAGTTTTTTTTTTTTTTTTTTTTTTTTTTTTAATATCTGAACAACATTTGGCAAAGACACATGAAATTTAGATTACATATTCCCCGTCTTTCTGGTCGACACTTTCAACATGAGAAAAGGTCCGACAAGTCTGCTTCATGGTTCATGTATTGGAATTCAAGAGTATAAGGCAAAATCACAGCGAAATTTTATATATATATATATATATATATATATATATATATATATATATATATATATATATATATATATATATATATATATATATATATATATATATATATATATATATATATATATATATATATATATATATATATATATATATATATATATATATATATATATATATATATATATATATATATATATATATATATATAGTAATGGGTCTTTGAATAGATACTGCATTACATCATCTCAAATATAAAAAATGAATTGAATGTAAGTGTTCATTAGTTAACGAAAAGCTACGTTTTCTTCTATAAGATGTCCAATGAAGACGAGAAATTTAGGGGTAGCTTAATTATATTATGTGGCGGGATACGTGAGGAGGGCATTAAAAGATGATTATATTCATCTAAAAATTAACACCCATAGATATAAAGAGCTACTGTAGTGAAGCTGTCATCTTTAAGAATATTGATTAACTGTTTTTAATATTAAAAATTGTAGCTTAAAATCGAGTGGACTGACATTTGTTTGTAAGACAACAGGTTAGTGGGTTAGTGATAGGTCTGGGAGTAAGGATTAGCAGTATTTACAATCAATTTTCGTGGATTTACCTATGAAGACAAAGGGAATATGGTGGTAGTCGTAAAGCTCTACAGTCACAGGGTTGTTTTTCTAGGTCACTTGGATGATAACTGAATTGAAATGATTTCTCCAGTCTCTCTGATGTCTTTGAATTTTCAACTCTGTCTTTTCACCCATTTCCATGTTCCAAATATGCTAGATTAGAAAAGGAAGAGGATACATACTTAAAATAAATGACAATAAAATAGTCTAATGAAAATGATCATATTTAGATAGAAAAAAAAAGGAATTCTTAATCAAATACAATGAAGCGGTGTGAAATTTCATATGTAGCTTCATTTAGATATGATGGTTGGATATTGTTAGGAGGGGATTTCTTTATATAGTCCATGGGTCACAGCCAGAATATTCACAAATGATACCTCCAAAGGTGGAAAATTATAAATTGGTATTTTGAATTGGTATGTATCTCCGGATCATATTTTGATAATATAATTACAATTATCAACCTTCATTGATAGTAGGATGGTATGTATCGCTTATCTGCTACCGCAGTCTTATGTGTGGGAAATCTGGATCAAAGAGAATGATATGGATATGGGAAGGTGGAGAATGTCACTGGTGCCTAGGAAGGGATAAAATTTATGCAATCAGACCCGCAAATTACCGTCAAAATATCCAATCGTTAAAGAAGCAGTCGTTAATTACAATTACATGCTCGTTTATAATAGGTAGATCGAGTAATACTGGACGAAGCCATAGTCAAATAAATGGGGGAGTTAACTAGGAAAACCTTATTATATGACCTAAAACGTAAACCTTCTCACAGTTTTAAGTAAATGCAGAAAGTAAATATTTAGCAATATCATTTTGATCCTATTATTGGTTTTACCGATCACTGAAATTAAAATACACCCGTGAAACAATAATGGACTCTCCCCACTTGACACTGATCATGAAACAACCATTTTACTTAAAATAAAGAAATACATAAATTGAAGAGTGATTGGATAAAACCGAAGAAACGAGTAGGATAAGACAAAAAAATATGTTAAAAATATCAGTTAGGTATTGTCAAATATAATATTTATAATCATGCGAAGTTATTTATTTTAGTTTAGTTACGCCTCATTTAAGCATCAGCTGGCATCCGTTTTCTTTAGTTTGCAGGCCTTTAAATGTTCCTAAATTATTTCACATATAATTTTTTGCACTTTATTCATAGTAATAATTAATTAGGTAATTATTTATACTTTAGTAGTTAATTAGGAAAATTATGAAAATAATATTTATGATTTACTGATGTAAAAGAAAGACTGTTTTTGTTAAATGTTAGAATGATTTATTTTGTTTATAAGATTGTATTTTTTACGAAGAATATAGAGATGAAGAAAAAGTCTACTGTTTGTTTAAAAACCCTTGCCTTCTAAATTTATGTTTTTACTATTAAGTGATTACCTAATTGTGATTACCTAATTGTGTTTACGGGAAAGAGCCCAAAGCTCGTATCTTCCAGTCTCCTGATCGGTTCCATTTTTAGACTTAGTGATACTTATCATACCTGTCCTTAAAACTATGGATTGAGGTAGCATTAACTACCTCCTCGCTTAGCGAATTCCAATTATCAACTACTCTTACACTGAAAAAGTATTTCCTTACATCCTGCAAACAAGTTTTCTTCCGAAGCTTCAAACTATGACCTCTAGTTCTAGAGCCAGCCATATCGAAATATCGATCCCTATCCACTCTATCATAACCATTCAGACACTGAGTGTCTTACTCTAACCCTCTGTTCCCTTCCTTCTAAGTAAGTTTTTATCCATTCCAAGACATTTCCACCTATTCTAGCCATTGATTGCAGCTTCCTAATAAGTCTCCCATGTGGAACAGTGTCAAACGCTTTCTGGAAGTCTAGGAATATGCAATCTGCCCAACCCTCTCTTTCCTGTAAGATTTGGCTTACCTCATCATAAAATTCTAATAAGTTTGTTACTGTTGATCTTCCTTCTCTGAAGCCATGTTGCCTCACTGACAAAAAGTTGAAGGATTCCAAGTGAAGAGAGATATGTTTCCTTAGTAGTTTCTCCATAAGTTTGCAAACTATGCTGGTCAAGGAAACTGGTCTATAGTTCAGAGCCGTATCCCTCCTTCCCTTTTTGAAGATAGGTATCACATTTGCTTGTTTCCAGCATCTTGGAATCTCCCCCGACTCCAATGACTCCTTAAATATGATACTTAGTGCCACTGATATTGTGTTTGCGCATTTTTTAAGCACATGAGGGGATATGTCATCAGGACCTGTAGCTTTATGAACATCTAAATCCATCAGCGCCTTGCATACCTCTGTGGCTGTAAGGTTGATGTTCTCTAATACCGGCCCTTGAGCTTCTATCACTGCAATCTGAGGGGGTGGGGTATTTTCTACTGTAAATACTGACTGAAACTCCTTGTTCAATTCTTTGCAGATCTCTTCGTCCGTCTCAGTGATGCTTCCATCCGCTCTCTTTAGCCTTAAAACCTGTTCTTTTACCTTCAGTTTTCCTCTGATAAAGCTGTGGAAAAGCTTGGGATTTTCTTTAGCCTTCCTGGTGATGTCCCTCTCATAATCTTTCTCTGCCTCTCTCCTTTGACTTAGGTAGTCATTTCTTGCTCTTTTGTAGGTTTGCCAGGCATTTATGTTTTTTCTCCTCCTATACCTTTTCCAGCATTTGTCTCTCCACTCCTTAGCTCTTTTACACCCATTATCGAACCATTTCTCTCTGGCATGAATTACACCTACTTTGGTGACAGGTATGCAGCAATCTACTATCTTCCCATATTTCTCACAAAAGATGTCATACATTTCTTGTACAGATTTGTTGTAAAATAAGGTTCTCCAGTCAATAACTGCAAAAAGCTCATTCATTTTGATGTAATCTCCTTTCTGATAGTTCCTCCTCATGTCCTCAGTGCCTCTACTCTCAGGAAGAATGTCTTCAATGATATACTCCATCAACAACACACAGTGGTCACTCTTTCCAATTGGTGGTTCATACTCAATATTTTCAATATCCAACACATTATCTGTGAACACCAGATCAAGTAGTGATGGCTCATCCCCACCCCTGGCTCTTGTTGGTTCCATTACATGTTGGTGTAGGAAATTCCCTTGTACGCAATCTAGGAATCTTGCCCCAAAGGAGTCCTCACCACTGTGTGGGTCAAGATTTATCCAATCTATCTCTTTATGATTAAAGTCTCCCATAATCAAAATCCTACATTTTTTCTCCCACGCCATGTTAACAACTGAGTTTATGACTTCAATCGTACCTATATGACTTTCCTCATAAATTTCAAGCCTATTTTGGTTCCTTGGTGGGTTGTATACAACAGTTATTATAATGCTCTCTGACCCAGTATTTATGCGAGCAACAAGAAATTCCCTGAACTCACTTTCTATAGCCAAGTTTATCTCTTCAGCTTGAATCCTCTCACTTATGAGCAGTGCTATCCCTCCACCAGTCCTCTCAGATCTTTCGACCCTTAGTATTCTGAAGCCCTTAGGAAAAACTGTGACACTGTTTATGTCCTCACTCAACTTAGTCTCTGTAATTGCTACTATATCTGCCTTACTGTTGTGAATCCTATCTTTTAATTCTACTGCCTTACCAGCTAATCCATCAGCATTTGTGTATAACAATCTTAATGAGGCCCCATCCCCTGATCTTCTGTCATTATCTTCTTTATCTCCCCTTTGTCTGGAAGTATTCCGTAACGAAAATTTTTTTTCTCTTCCTCATTTCTTTCATCATTTAACCTTCAGTAATTGATATTATGGTGTCCAGACCCGGGAATTCTTTAGTATCCGGTAAGAACTATTAGTAATATTTTAGCAGCTGTCATCCACTAGAAAATAGATAATGGAGCAGCTTAAGAAGGCTAAGGCAGCAGCATATGGGTGGTTGACTAGGGTTAGCAAGAAAATAGATAGTTTACTAGCCAGGGATCCACCACCTACCTCTAGTGAGTTAGTAGAAGCCCTAGATGAATTTGATAAAAGACTTATGAAACTAGAAGTGCAAAATCAAATTGAATTAGAAATAGATTCTGATCAATTAGACAGTTATCTAGACCAGGCAGATGCAGCTAGACAGAAGGCTAGGCATACCAGGTTGCAGTGTGCCAATAGACTTAAAGAAATTTCAGTATGTGATAATGACAATGATTCTACAGTTTCTAGAACGTCCTCAGTTCATGCAAAACTTTCTAAATTAGAATTACCTTGATTTAATGGTAAAATTACCCAGTGGCAGAGTTTCTGGGATCAGTTTTCCTCCCATATAGATGATACAGATCTGCCTACTATTAGCAAGTTAACATATTTGTTGTCATTGTTAGACGGTCCTGCTAAGGATGTGGTGGAAGGAGTACCACACACTAGTGCCAGCTATAAGACAGTCGTCGATCTACTTAAGGAGAGATTTGGAAAACCTAAATGAATTATTCATGCACATGTTCAGGCTCTTCTTTCTCTGCAAGTACCAACAGAGCAAGGTAAGAATTATATTACCTAATTGTGGAGACTTCGTGATGAGGTGATAAAGCATACAAGAAGTTTGGATGCCCTAGGTATTAAAGGCATGCAATGTGAAGTTCTCTTGGCTCCCATAATTGTGAATAGGTTTCCAACTGAGTTGAGATTACTGTGGTCAAGAAATTGTGGTGGGCATGAAAGTGATCTTGATTGGTTGTTAAAATGGCTCAAAAAGGAAATTGAAGTTCTTGAAAGAAGTGAAATGTATAAGAGCCATACCCCAGCTCCTAGGCCTAATGCTAAGAATGAGGAGAAAAAGAAAGGTTTTAGTAAAGAAAATAAAGAAAAGTTGTTCACAGCCTCTGCATTACATCCAATTTCTCCAACAGAAAACTTAAGTTGTGTTTTTTTGTGATAAGAAAAATCATAGATCTGAAAGATGATTTAAATTCTTAGCATTGGATGGTCAACAGAGGTTTGATAAAATGAAAGAATTAGGTATTTGTTTTAAATGTTTAGATAGTGGCCATATTTCTAGAAATTGTAAGGTCAAATGTGCCAAGTGTAATGGTAATCATAATGTGACCATGTGTGACATTAAGTTGAATGAACCAGTAGTCCCCCAAGCAAATACACTGGTAGCAAATGATAACCCAAGTGGGCCCTCTGCAATTGCAATGTTGTCAGGTCACTATAGTAATAAGACTGTGTTACAAACAGCTAAGGTAAAGGTAGTAAATAACAAGTGGGACATTATCACTGCTAAGTTGCTCTTTGACAGTGGCTGTGATCGTACCTATGTTATCAATAAATGTGTAAATAAATGCAAACCTGATTGGGTCACCAGAACTGAAGCCCCTTATAGAAGTTTTGGTGGCCATCCCTCTAGTAGGGATATACAAAGTAATGTATACAAATGACAGGTTTTAGATGATAAAGGTAAAATTGTTTCCATTTTTGCTACAGGTATTCCAAAGATTTGTAACCCACTAGTAAGACCAGTAGTACCAACCCATATTCTAGATGCTTTCCGTCATTTAAATTTAGCAGATGATTTTAATGATACTTCTCCTTTAGAATTAGATACTCTTATTGGTTTGGATTACTACTGGAGCCTCATAACCCCAAAGGATGCTGAGCAGGTAGGAGAAACTGTTGCCATGAAATCTGTATTTGGTTGGGTTTTGTCTGGAAATATTGGAAAATGCTTAATTTCAGGTATGTCTTCAACATCTGATTTTATGTCTCCCTCTTCCCAGCTCTTATGTATATCTGAGGTATCTGATACTGATGTTTCACAATTTTGGGATCTAGAAATTGTTGGAATTACTAGTAAAGAATATAAAGAGGATATTGGAGATAAAGTTGTTAAAGAATTGAAGGATAAAATAAAGTTTGTAAATGGCAGGTATGAAGTTCAGTTACCTTGGAAGGATAACAGTGTTAAAGACTTATTGATGAGTAATGAATATCAAGCTATGAAAAGATTAAATAGGCTTTTAGTTATATTAGATAAGGATAAAAACTTAGAGGCTGAGTATATGAAGGTTTTTGATGAGTATGAGTCTCTGGGAATTATTGAAGGGTCCCCTTAGGGGAGGTATTGCCACCTGGACCCATTTATTACATGCCCCACAGGCCTGTTGTCAGATTAAATAATAGTAGTACAAAGGTACGTCCAGTTTTTGATGCCTCCGCTAAGGGACCATATGGAATCTCCCTAAATGACTGCATGTTAACAGGTCCCTCACTTAATCCAGATTTGGTGGAGATACTGATTAGATTTAGGCGTTGGCCATATGTGGTCACTGCTGATATTACTAAGGCTTTTTTACAAATAAGTGTAAACAGTCAAGATAAGAATGTCCATAGATTTTTTATGCCAGGTAAAAATGGAGTAAGACATATGAGATTTAATAGAGTTGTTTTTGGAAACACCTCTAGTCCCTTTATACTTAATGCTACTGTTAAGTGTCATTTAAGTTAATATTCTGATTGTGAAGTTATTCAAGATTTAAAAAGAGATATGTATGTAGATAATTGGTTCAGTGGAGCTGATAGCATAGAAGAGGTAGCAAGTAAGTATAGCACAGCATATGATATTGTGGCTCAAGCTAACATGTCTCTTGAAAAACTTCCATCTAATAGTGTAAGGATAGCTTCCAAGTTTAGTGATAAGATACAAATCCTAAGGGATGATGAAGCTAATAGTTTATTGGGTCTTAAGTGGTATAATCACACTGATACATTTTCATATTGTGGTCTTAATTATGATTCTCATTTTGAAGTTTCATATACTAAAAGAACAGTTCTGAGTTTAATAGCTAAGGTGTTTGATCCTTGTGGATTTATCAGTCCATTTATCATGTATGCCAAGATTTTATTTCAGGATATTTGGAAATTGGGTGTATCTTGGGATGATAAATTGCCAGAAGATTTGGAAGTTAAATTTAAGAAATGGGTAGATAGTACCAACTACCTAAGCTCACTAGCTATAAATGGGTGTTATTTTACCAATGTACCTTGGAAGAGTATTGAACATATAGAGATTCATGGATATGGAGATGCCTCTGAAAAGGGTTTTAGGGCATGCGTATACTTAAGAGTTTGTCTTGACGATAGCTGTCAATCTTCACTGGTCATGTCTAAAACTAGAGTGGCTCCAATTAAAAAACTTACTCTTCCTAAATTGGAGCTAATGGGAGCATTACCTTGTGCTAGATTAGTAAGATTTGTTGAAAATGCTCTAGATTTTAAGATCAAACCTAAAATTGCATGTTGGACAGATTCCACTATTACTTTAGGGTGGATAAAGAGTAATTCAGTGATAAAGGATGTGTATGTTAATAACAGAGTAAGAGAGATTCAGCAGTTGGCACTTCCCAGTTACTGGTACCACTGTAGTGGATTAGATAATCCAGCTGATTTGATGACCAGAGGTCTATTAGCAGAAAAACTAGTAAACAATAACTTCTGGTTTAATGGTCCTAGTAATCAATCAGATCCCAATTTCAGTATTCAAGAGAGTGATAAAAATAGTGCTGTTAATGAGACTGTGGATCATAAACTTGAAGAAGATAACTTAGCATGTTTAACTGTTCAAACTGTAACTCCCATGTATAATGTTGAAATATATAATAATCTTTATAAGTTATTGAGAATTGTTGCATATGTTTTAAGGTTTATAAGCAATTGTAGAGCTAAAAGGTTAGGTTTTGGTGTGATGACCAGTAACTTCAACACTGAAGATTTGGATAATGCAAAGAAAAAGTTAATTTATGTTATTCAAAGAGAGGCATTCCTCAGTGAAATCCAAGCTTTATCTAATCAAAGGTCAGTCCTTAAGAATTGTAAATTAGGAAAATTAGATCCATTTATTAATAATGATGGTTTAGTGAGGATTAAAGACAGACTTCAGTTTTCTGATTTGGGCTATGATTCAAAACACCCTGTCATTCTTCCCAAAGGACATTTTTCTAAACTTTTAGTACAGTTTCAACATAAATATTTAAAGCATGCTGGTGTAACAGCATTGTTTCATCATTAAGAACTAGTTTTTATATATTTGGTTTGAGGAGAATGACTAAAACTGTAGTAAGGGAGTGCTTAAGTTGTTGTAGAAATGATAGTCGTCCTTGCAGTCAACCAGCTGCACCATTGCCTGATCTGAGAGTTACTCCTGCCCCCCCTTTTTCAGTTACAGGGATAGATTTTGCTGGTCCATTATTCAGTGCTGACTATCCAGGAAAGAAATTATATATTTTGCTTTTTACCTGTGCTATAATTAGGGCAGTACATCTGGAACTCACAGAGTCCATGTCATTAATTGATTGCATGCATGCTATACGGAGATTTGTTGCTCGTAGAGGTATTCCAAGTGTCTTTTATTCTGATAATGCCAAAACCTTTGTTGCAGCTTCCACTGAAGTACAGAAGGTATTTGGACATTTAGCACCTAATTGGAAGTATAATGTGCCAAAATCTCCATGGTGGGGTGGGTGGTTTGAGAGGCTTATTGGGTCTGTTAAGTTAGCTTTAAGAAAGACATTGGGAGTTAAGTATGTAAGTAAGTCTGAATTAGAAACTATTCTTATAGAAATTGAATCCTGCATAAACTCTCGACCCCTGACCTTTGTTAGTGATGAAATAGA
>JAXCGZ010015609.1:55000-60780 GCA_037179515.1 Halocaridina rubra | reverse complement strand
CTGGGAGGTTTTGGAATTTAAGGGTTTATGTTTGGGAGGTTGTAAATATATATATATATATATATATATATATATATATATATATATATATATATATATATATATATATATATATATATATATATATACAGACGCTTTTTTCAATCAGATATAATTGAATTAAAGGAAGAGAGAGAGAGAGAGAGAGAGAGAGAGAGAGAGAGAGAGAGAGAGAGAGGTCTGGGGAGGTTTTGGAATTTAAGGGTTTATGTTGTGGAGGTTGTAACCTTATCCGTGTGCATTATGGCTTTTCTCAAATCTCTCTCTCTCTCTCTCTCTCTCTCTCTCTCTCTCTCTCTCTCTCTCTCTCTCTCTCTCTCTCTCCTCCTCTCTCCTCCTCCTCCTCCTCCTCTTCCTCCTCCTCCTCCTCCTCCTCCTCCTCCTCCTCTTCTTCTTCTTCTTCTTCTTCTTCTTCTTCTTCTTCTTCTTCTTCTTCTTCTTCTTCTTCTTCTTCTTCTTCTTTTACAATAATAATAGTTTTTATAATAATATTAATTATTATTATTATTACTGTTATTATTATTATTAGTATTACTATTATTATTACTGATATAATTATTATTATTATTATTATTATTATTATTATTATTATTATTATTTCTTGACCTTATTCCGCGTTATACTTCTCCATAAATTCTCTCTCTCTCTCTCTCTCTCTCTCTCTCTCTCTCTCTCTCTCTCTCTCTCTCTCTCTCTCTCTCTCTCGTATATTTATATATATATATATATATATATATAATATATATATATATATATATATATATATATATATATATATATATATATATATATATATATATATATATATATATATATATGTATGTACCCTCCATCCACCCTCCTAATTTCCTCCCTTCTTTTACCCTCCTTATCTTTTTTTTCCCTTTCCCCCCCCCCATCTACCTTCCATCTCATTCCCTCACATTTTTTTTTTTGCTTTCCCTCACTTCATCCTCAGTAACCCCCCCCCCCTCCATTTAACTTCCTCCTCTCGCCTTCCCTGTATCGTCTGTTTCATTCCCTCGTATCTTTTAACTCTCACGTTCCTTCTCTTCCTCCACTACTTTTCTCATTCCATCCCCTCTATCCTCCTCATTCTCTCCTTCCTCGTATCCTCCTTTTCTTTTCCGCTCCTATCACACCCTCCTTCTCATTCCTTTCCTTCTTCCACTACTCCATCATTCCCTCCCTTCCGCAACCCCTTCACTTGTCATTCACTCCCTCCTTCTACCTTCTTTCCTTCTCATATGGCAGATGCTTCTCGATAAAGAAGCAATTGTGTGGGGGAAGCGCCTTGATGGCCCACAGATGGCCAGAAAATGGGGGGCTGAAATGGGAGGTAGCTAAGGGGGGGTATAAGGGGAGCATGGGTGGAAAGGTCAAGGATCCATATGAGGATTTTCGGAAAAAGGGGGGGGGGGAAGAGATTCAGGTTCAAGGAAAAACATCTCTGAAGAATGTAAGTAGTCAAATGAGTTAGTAGTAATAATAATAATGATAATGATGATAATGATAATAATAATAATAAATATAATAATAATAATAATAATAATAATAATAATAATAAATATAATAATAATAATAATAATAATAATAATAATAATAATAATGATAATAATAATAATAATAATAATAATAATAATAATAAATAATAATAATAATAATAATAATAATGATAATAATAATAATAATAATAATAATAATAATAATAATAATAATAATGATAATATCTTTAGATCGATCTGTCTGTCTATCTGTCTATCTACCTCTCTATCCTCTACTTATGCTAAATTATGAATTGTGGCTCTTTGTTAAAATTATTATTGTAATATTATTTTTCCTTGTAACAGTAACTATTTATTTTTGTAGGTTATTACATGCCACCATATATGCAGCTATGCTACTCTAACTATATTTACTTACACTAAGTTTGATATATATGTAAAAGTTTATCTTTTTAATAAAGTATGAAAATTTAATATACATTCATATAACACAAAGTAAAGAATTCCTTGAATTGTAGCAATAATCAAGGCATATTCTAAAGCTTGCTCAATATATGATCTAAAGTAAGCATTTGTATGTCAGAGAGGGTCTGCGTGCACATGTGCCCATGTTCAAGTATTGACAATAAAAATATAGAAAAATCTATCACAACCTAAAGAATGACTTAGATTTTAGCTGTAATTCGTACTTATTATAAAGATTGTTAAAGATATTAAAGTAGAGTGACTATTTGTGTTAGTGGGAGTGCCTCCGTGCACATGTCCTCATGTTCAGATATTGATATAGAAAAGGAATCAATAATGAATTATAACTGGCAGTGTTCCTTAAAACCTTGCCAATCAGATGCACGCGCAGACAAAATGGGCATGGCTTCAGTTGACCCTTCTGCAATGGATAGATTGTCATCCAGGATATAGGATACGTTTGTTTGTTTATTATGTAGACGTACAAACAAACAAACAAACATTTATTTCCATTTTGTACAATGGTTATTCAACATTAATAGTAACTTATAAGTAGACATGTAATTAAACTAATAAATAAGAGGGTTAGACATATAGTTAAATTAAATGTAGCTTTCATAGAAAATAATAATGCTGTAATAAAAATGTTAACAATAATGTTAATAATAAAGTAGTAAGTATGCCACTAGATACAGGATCGTTATTATCGGCATCATTTCCATATTTGTTTCCTTACAATGAGAATAATTAGTTCTTAATGAGCAGCAACTATTTGTCCAAAAGAAAACTATATAGTTTGCCTTTGAAAGCTGTGAAGGAGGATGCATTTTTAAGATGCTCTTGAATATTATTCCAGAGTGTTGGCCCTTTGATAGTGATCATCTTTGAACCTGCTTCTGTGTTTGTTCTGTGAATAAAGAGCTCACTGCTCTGTCTTGTGTTGGTTCCCCTTATATCCCTGACTGTTTTTAAATCAAATAGCCAGCTAGGATAATGATGGTCCAAAATTTTGAATACAAAAACATAAATAGCATAAGCGACCTTATTTTCTGCCCGCAGCCACCCAAGTTTATTGAGAGCTGGTGTGATGTGGTCATATTTTCTTATTCCTCCCAGGGCAACTCGAGCTGCAAAATTAATAAGCTTCTGTATTCTGTTTATCTGAGTCTTAGTGGTAGCTCCCCAAACAGTTGTGCAGTAATAAATGTGACTTAGGGCTAGAGATTCAACAACAGTTATTCGAGTGGTAGTCTCAAAATTGTCTTTTATACGTGATAAGTACATTAATGTTCCTGTAACCTTTTTGCATACTTTATCTATGTGGGAATCAAACAACATGTGGTTATCAAAGTGAATTCCTAGGTTTTTGACTGTTTTGCTAGGTGTGATAATATTGTCGCAAAAATTAATTATTGTGTTTTCTGGAATTTGTGCTATGTGGAACCTTGAACCAATAAATATGCACTGTGTTTTACTTTCGTTAATTAGCAGCCCAATTTCTTAGAAATAGGTTTTAATTTTTGACAGAGTGTTTTCTGCTCTTAAAGTTAGCTCTGGGAGATTATTAATATCACCAGGAGTAGTTGACAGTCAGAAATGAAAGAAGATAGATCATTTACATAAATGGAGAAGAGGATAGGACCAAGTACTGATCCCTGTGGAACACCAAATGATACATTTTTTGGCACAGAGATAATGTTGTTAAGACGCATGGACTGTTTACGATTAGATAGATACTCGCTAAAGCAGCTTGGATCAATATTTAAGTTAATACATTTACTTAAAAGAATTTCATGGTTTACACTGTCGAAGGCTTTTGATAATTCCAATAATACAAGCATAGATATTTTTTTCATATCTATATTATTATATATACTATTCGTAACTTTAAGCAGTGCAGTTTCCGTCGAAAGTTTTGGTCTGAAACCATGTTGGTTAATACTTAATAGTCTATTTGATTCTAAATATGACATAAGTTGGCATGCAACAATTTTTTCTAATATTTTAGAGAAAATGGGTAACAGGGAAATGGGACGATAATTTGTCACATCTTCTCTGTCCCCCTTTTTATGCAGAGGTATTACATGTGATATTTTCCAAGAGTCAGGAAACTTTTTAGTAACAATGGAAGTGTTCATAATAGTTAGAATATAGGATGCAATCATGGGTAGAGCATCTTTGATGAACTGAAATGGTATACCATCTGAACCATAAGAGCCAGAGTTTCTTAGGCTCTTTATGGTAAGAATTAGGGTAGCACAATCGATAGGATTTATCTTGAAGTACTCTCTTGTGTTTACATTGGAAGAATTGTCATTTAAGCAATTACTCATATTCACTGAGTTGATGTTTTCTTGAGTTTTTTCATATGTATTTTTGCCAACGTTAGCAAAATAGCTATTAAAGTTTTCTGCTTTGTCTTTCAACTCCGTAATATTTTCATAACTTTCTGAGGTACTCTTTTCATTTGGTATCATGCTTCTTATCACTTTCCATGTTGCTGCTGTATCATGTCTAGAGTCATTAAATTGTTTTTTGTAAAAGTCATTTTTACTTACACTGATGAGAGATCTGACACGTTTCTTTTATGTTTTATAACGTTCTCGGAGAGTCATATCATATCGATTCATTTTTAGCTCTTTTTGTATTTGATTTCTGATTTGCATTGCCTCTTTGATGTCATTACACACACACACACACACACACACACACACACACACACACACACACACACACATATATATATGTTGTTCCGGTTTTACGTCACGGACTCCTTTTTCTACCAAGGGCTAGGACGGTCGCGTTCTTGCAACTGTTTTGGCAGATGTAATCGTTACCCTGAGTGCATGCCCTTTCTAACCTCAGACCGTGACGGGGCGCGAACCCTCGACCTGACGCATCAGAGTCGCGGACGCTACCGTTTGAGCCACGGTGACTAATATATATATATATATATATATATATATATATATATATATATATATATATATATATATATATATTATATATATTTATATATATAATGTATATATTACACACACACATACAAACATACACACACACACACACGCATATATATATATATATATATATATATATATATATATATATATATATATATATATATATATATATATATATATATATATATATATATATATATATATATATATATATATATATATGTCACAACATCTTTGCCCAATTATCTGGGAATTACCTAAGCATAGTGATGGGGAATATATGGTAGCCCTTTATACCTGAGGAGCTAAGTGGAGTGTTCAATGCATGTTTGGCATTTGGTGAACGTGTGTCTCTCTGATTCAACCATCCCCCTTACTAGAGGAATGGCGGCATATATATATATATATATATATATATATATATATATATATATATATATATATATATATATATATATATATATATATATAGTGTGTGTGTGTGTGTGTGTGTGTGTGTGTGTGTGTGTATGTATGTATTTAGCTAGTTATATATTTTGTTATCTAATTTACATATATATTAAGTTGGATTAAAAACTGAATATCGTTAAAACTTTTAATTCTAGACTATTTCAGATCATATCTTGCTGAAGTTGTTGTTGTTATTATTATTATTATTATTATTATTATTATTATTATTATTATTATTATTATTATATTAATATCCAAAATGCATACATACTTACCTACATACATACATATGTACATACATGCATGCATACTGACACACACACACACACACTATATATATATATATATATATATATAT
>JAXCGZ010015609.1:50000-52500 GCA_037179515.1 Halocaridina rubra | reverse complement strand
TATATATATATATATATATATATATATATATATATATATATATATATATATATATATATATATATATATATATATATATATATATATATATTGGAACCTCCACTTACAAACTCCCCCAACCACGAACATATCGAACTACGAATACAATTTTCAAACTTATTTTGAATCGACATCCAAACAAACCTCAAGGCACTAACGCACATACACACTCACATCTGCCCGAGCGACTGCGTGTTTGATCTCATTTCGGCATTGGTGCCTGCCTTGTGAAGTTCGTTTGCTGTTCTTTCGTTGTAGATTTCTGGATTTGTTTCGCTTTTTACTCTAACTTAACCCTCATTATGGCTCCCAAGAAAGTGAAAAGTATTAGTGATAGTGGCGTTAAAGAGCCTAAACGTATTACCGTTGAAGCCAAGAAAGAAATAATAGGTAAACACGAGAACATCGATCGTGTATCTGATCTCGCCATGCAGTGTGACATAGCGAAATCGACCATCTATATTATTTTAACGAAGCATAGGTCTCAAAATTATAGAAGAGGTAAAAAAAAAATTGTAGTTTGGATAAATGAAAAAGAGCTTGCTGGAGATACTGTTAGTGAGGCTATAATATGCATAAAGGTCTACAGTTACACCATGATTTAGTAGCGAATACTCCGAGTGCTAGTGGCACTGAAATTGACGAATTTTAAGCAAATAGTGGCTGGTTTGATAAATTTCGTCAACCAACTGGAAGTCATAGTGTTGTTAGGCATGGAGAGGCAGCTAGCTCAGACCTAAAGGCAGCTGATACCTATGTGCTAGAATTCGTGAAATTTAGCGAAGTGAGTTAGGTCTCGCAGCAAATTTTTAACTGTGATTAAATAGGACTGTTTTGGAAAAAAAATTTCCTTGAAGGACCTACATAATCCAAGAGGAGAAGGCACTGCCTAGCTACAAGCCAATCAAGGACAGGCTTACTCTTTTATTGTGTGCTAATGCATGTGTTGATTGCAAGATTAAGCCTCTTTTAGTCTACCACTCTGAAAATCCTCGCACTTTTTAGCGCAATAATGTGCTGAAGGTAAAACTTCCGGTAATGTGGTCAAATAACAAGGCTTGGGTAACACATATCCTTTCATAGAATGGCTGACTTAAGTTTTTGTGCCAGCTGTCAAAAAATATCTTAAGGAAAAAGGTTTGCCCCTTTAGTGTCTTCTGGTAATGGAAAATGTTCCTGCCCATCCTCCAGGTTTGGAAGAAGACCTTGATATCGAATACGACTTCATAAAAGTAAAATTTCTGCCTCCAAACGCCAATCCTCTCCTCCAGCCCATGGACCAGCAAGTCATATCTAAGTTTAAGAAACTGTATACAAAAGATCTTTTTTCCAGGTGTGTCCAGGTCATCAACGAAACGGGTTTGACCCTGCATGAATTCTGGAAAGACCACTTCAGTATCCTTCCCTGCATAGGCCTCACTGACAAGGCATAGAGGGAGATCTCTTACCGCACGTTGCAATCTGCCTGGAGGAAACTTCGGCTAGGTTGTGTGGCTGATAGAGAGTTCGAGGGTTTCAAGGAGGAGACGGCTGTCAAAATAGTGAACAAGATTGTGGCCACGGGCAAAAGTTTGGGCTTGAAGGTCAACGAGGATGTGGAGGAGCTGGAGGAGGACAACAAACAAGAACTCACCTCCCAAGAATTGATCGAATTGCGATATGAATAGGTGAAGACTATCAAAGATGTGCAATCAGTGGAGGAACGGGATGAGTGGGTAAAGGTTTCATGTGATAGATTTAAAGAAATTTTTAGTAAGTGGAGTGATATGCAGGCTTTCATTGAGAGTCATCACCATTACAAGACTGTGACCAGGAAAGCAGTGAAGATTTTAAATGATGATGTGATGCCCCATTTCATAATAATTTATGAACAAAGAAAAAGACAAATTTTTCTGGATCGTTTTCTTGTGCCAATGCCAGCCAGAGAACCAAATTTCCAGGAGTACATGTAGAGAGAATACACCAGATATGCAGCAAGTACCTAAACAGTTGCCTAACATTTTTATGAAAGGGGATGCTTCTTCGAAGGAGCAATCCTCCACCTCCTCCTCCTCTTCCTCCACCATCCTCGTATGCCAGCAACTATCAACCGCAAAGATAAATAACATATTTTAGTACAGAAGAATATACTGTATTTTTCTATAATTAAGGTTATTTTTCATTCATATATGTATTTTTGTCACATATAAATCCATGAAAGATATTAAAAAGGTACATTTCTGGGGCTGGGGAATGGATTAATTGAAATCACATGCATTTCAATGGGAAAAATTGTTTCCAGTTACGAAAATTTCGACTCACGAATAGGGTTTAGATACGGATTAAGTTCGTGACTAGAGGTACCACTGTGTGTGTGTATATATATATATATATATATATATATATATATATATATATATATATATATATATATATATATATATATATATATATATATATATATAATATATATATATATATT
>JAXCGZ010015609.1:30000-40000 GCA_037179515.1 Halocaridina rubra | reverse complement strand
AATTCCTTCATGGTTATGATAGAGTAGATAGGGATCGATATTTCGATATGGCTGGCTCTAGAACTAGAGGTCATAGTTTGAAGCTTCGTAAGAAAACTTCTTTGCAGGATGTAAGGAAATACTTTTTCAGTGTAAGAGTAGTTGATAATTGGAATTCGCTAAGCGAGGAGGTAGTTAATGCTATCTCAATCCATAGTTTTAAGGACAGGTACGATAAGTATCACTAAGTCTAAAATGGAACCGATCAGGAGACGGGAAGATACGAGCTTTGGGCTCTTTCCCGTAAACACAATTAGGTAATCACAATTAGGTAATCACACACACACACACTCACACTGTCTTTCTATCTCTCTCTCTTTCTCAAGAAATATTCTTATCTCACCCTAGCTCTTTCACAATCCCTCCCTTGCAATTTCTTTAGAATTCTGGTGTGCGCACCCTCCCTGTGATATACAAAGATATACACAATGATCGAAATATCCTTTACAGGGGAGTGAGAGAGTCAAAGCACTCCTGCATTGACCTGAATTAATTCAACCCGATCTCTTCTCTAAGCTCTTTGAGAACGTGCTCATAGCAAAAGAGATTATTTTTCTTCTTTCCCTGTTTTTATCTATACTATCCTGTTTTCTCACGTCCTGTAATTTCTCTATCATCCTTTCCTATTTTCATACCAAATATGTATTTTTGTTGGCATTGTTATGGCAATGGGGGCCTCGATAGCTTTAAGATAGCTCGTGTGATAAGGGAGTGGGAAACCTTTCTAACACCTGTTCAATCCCTCCGCGGGGCGATAGGAAGGACACCTAGCCTTAATCCCTCATCTCCAACATGTCTGTGTTCAACGCCATTCGAATGGGGACTAATGAGAAGCATAAAAAAAGGTAGAAAAAATATATTTGTTTTGCAACTGAATGCACTTGCGGATTTCATCCAAGCCTGTTCAGTGCTGCAGACAGGGACGGGCTGGTGCGTTTGGGAGAAGCCTGCCCGAAGAAGCAGTGTGGGTACTCCAGCTACAGCAGTTGAACCTCACAGGAGATGACCTGTACCTCGCTTACAAAGTGTATGACACAAGCAGTGTTTCCGCAGTGTTGCCGCTTCATCTCCAAGGCGCTAAGATATAAGGGATGAGATGAGTACATTTGCATTTTGAATGGATGTTTGCTTTGACTCGGCCACTATTACTTGTGAATGTATGTAATTTTCTATTGAGCAAGATTTCGAAATGTTTTTATATAGTGAAAATAGTTATATACTAAAATAAAATTTACTTTTACAAATAGCATAATTAAAAATATTTGTTTTATGGTAACAAAATATAGTGATATGACTCTTCTTATCGCATTGTGTGACTTTACCTCATCCCTGCCTTGCCCTTAACGTTTTTCTTTTCCTTCGTCTTGGTATTTTCTCGTGCCCGGGCCTTTATTGATGAGGGCAGTTTCTGTCTGTCCCGGTGTCACACTCTTAAAAAAAAAATAGTGATATGACTCTTCTTATCACATACCTTCATTAATTTAGCTAGTTTGGGAGCAAACCAGCCCAGTTTAGTGCCGGTCCCAATCCCCAATCAGTGAAGAAGGTTAGAGTCAGGAAGGGTATCTGTCTAAAAACTCGGCCAATACTATACATACTGTCTTCCTTTCAAGAGGAACAGCCACCAGATTAATGGAAAAGGTTGATGTCAGAATGGGGCATACAGCCCCAAAATCTTTGAAACGAATACAGACACCAGCCTCCTTTAAAAGAGGCTACTGAGAAACAATGACTTCATCAGTGGCGATGGTTAGCTTCAAGAAGGGCATCTGGTTCTGAAAGCCTTGAACCAAAGCTACACATACTAGTCTCCTTTCGGTTCCGGTTTTACGTCACGGACTCCCTTTTCTACCAAGGGCTAGGACGGTTGCCTTCTTGCGAAGGACTTGTTTTGGCAGATGTAATCGTTGCCTTGAGTGCATGCCCTTGCTAACCTCAGACCGTGACGGGCCGCGAACCATCGACCTGACGCCTCAGAGTCGCAGACGCTACCGCTTGAGCCACGGTGACTACTGCTAGTCTCCTTTAAAGAGACTAATATGAAACGGCGATCCCATGTGAACATGTTAAAAGCTGGCTGTAAAGATGGAAGAAGTAAGATCAATCCACACATTTATCTATTCCTAGTCCCTCATCTCCTCCACCCACCGCCCACCATCCCCACCCCTAACCCCCATCGCATTTATCCGCTCCCCTTTGAAGTCTCATTTAGGAATTGGAATCTTTCTCTCGGCGTATAAAGCACACTTCCCTATGCATTTTGACAACGTGGAATCAGCGGAACTAATGTTTTGCTCACTCCCCTTACTCTGTATGACTTACGTATATTCATACAGTCATCCATGAATACTCATATACATACATACATACATACATACATACATACATACATACATACATACATACATACATACATACATACATACGTATTCAAAGGTTGTTAATCCCCCTGTAAGGGGAGTGACCAAGTTAAAACATATTCTTCATATTCTTAGTAAAAATAGTGAAATTCGAATACAGTATCAAAATATGGTTATAAACAAACAAACAAACAAACATTTATTTCCATTTTGTACAATGGTTATTCAACATTAATAGTAACTTATAAGTAGACATGTAATTAAACTAATAAATAAGAGGGTTAGACATATAGTTAAATTAAATGTAGCTTTCATAGAAAATAATAATGCTGTAATAAAAATGTTAACAATAATGTTAATAATAAAGTAGTAAGTATGCCACTAGATACAGGATCGTTATTATCGGCATCATTTCCATATTTGTTTCCTTACAATGAGAATAATTAGTTCTTAATGAGCAGCAACTATTTGTCCAAAAGAAAACTATATAGTTTGCCTTTGAAAGCTGTAAAGGAGGATGCATTTTTAAGATGCTCTTGAATATTATTCCAGAGTGTTGGCTCTTTGATAGTGATCATCTTTGAACCTGCTTCTGTGTTTGTTCTGTGAATAAAGAGCTCACTGCTCTATCTTGTGTTGGTTCCCCTTATATCCCTGACTGTTTTTAAATCAAATAGCCAGCTAGGATAATGATGGTCCAAAATTTTGGGTACAAAAACATAAATAGCATAAGCGACCTTATTTTCTGCCCGCAGCCACCCAAGTTTATTGAGAGCTGGTGTGATGTGGTCATATTTTCTTATTCCTCCCAGGGCAACTCGAGCTGCAAAATTAATAAGCTTCTGTATTCTGTTTATCTGAGTCTTAGTGGTAACTCCCCAAACAGTTGTGCAGTTATTAATGTGACTTAGGGCTAGAGTTTCAACTACAGTTATTCGAGTGGTAGTCTCAAAATTGTCTTTTATACGTGATAAGTACATTAATGTTCCTGTAACCTTTTTGCATACTTTATCTATGTGGGAATCAAACAACATGTGGTTATCAAAGTGAATTCCTAGGTTTTTGACTGTTTTGCTAGGTGTGATAATATTGTCGCAAAAATTAGTTGTTGTGTTTTCTGGAATTTGTGCTATGTGGAACCTTGAACCAATAAATATGCTCTGTGTTTTACTTTCGTTAATTAACAGCCCAATTTCTTGGAAATAGGTTTTAATTTTTGACAGAGTGTTTTCTGCTCTTAAAGTTAGCTCTGGGAGATTATTAATATCACCACTAAGGAGTAGTTGAGTGTCATCTGCATATTGTACGACTAGACAGTCAGAAATGAAAGAAGATAGATCATTTACGTATATGGAGAATAGGATAGGACCAAGTACTGATCCCTGTGGAACACCAAATGATACATTTTCTGGCACAGAGATAATGTTGTTAAGACGTATGGACTGTTTACGATTAGATGGATACTCGCTAAACCAGCTTGGATCAATATTTAAGTTAATACATTTACTTAAAAGAATTTCATGATTTACACTGTCGAAGGCTTTTGATAAGTCTAATAATACAAGCAAAGATATTTTTTTTCATATCTATATTATTATATATACTATTCGTAACTTTAAGCAGTGCAGTTTCCGTCGAGAGTTTTGGTCTGAAACCATGTTGGTTAATCGTTAATAATCCATTTGATTCTAAATATGACATAAGTTGGCATGCAACAATTTTTTCTAATATTTTAGATAAAAATGGGTAGCAGGGACATGGGACGATAGTTTGTCACATCTTCTCTGTCCCCCTTTTTATGCAGAGGTATTACATGTGATATTTTCCAAGAGTCAGGAAACTTTTTAGTAACAATGGAAGTGTTCATAATAGTTAGAATATAGGATGCAATCATGGGTAGAGCATCTTTGATGAACTGAAATGGTATACCATCTGAACCATAAGGGCCAGAGTTTCTTAGGCTCTTTATGGTAAGAATTAGGGTAGCACAATCGATAGGATTTATCTTGAAGTACTCTCTTGTGTTTTCATTGGAAGAATTGTCACTTAAGCAATTACTCATATTCACTGAGTTGATGTTTTCTTGAGTTTTTTCATATGTATTTTTGCCAACGTTAGCAAACTAGTTATTAAAGTTATCTGCTTTGTCTTTCAACTCCGTAATATTTTCATAACTTTCTGAGGTACTCTTTTCATTTGGTATCATGCTTCTTATCACTTTCCATGTTGCTGCTGTATCATGTCTAGAGTCATTAAATTGTTTTTTGTAAAAGTCTTTTTTACTTACACTGGAGGCAATACCTTCCTTCCAAAAGTAGATTCTTGCTGTTAGCAGGAATAAAAATATTGCAGTAATGAAAGAAAAAACAGAGCCGCCATAATTTAGCATAATTGGATATGAGAGAGAGAGAGAGAGAGAGAGAGAGAGAGAGAGAGAGAGAGTCGTCGCTGGCTCTACATTATTACAATATGTAGCGCTTTTGAATATTTGTCCTCGACATTTCCAACATCCAAGAAACGAGAGTAACACTGTAGGTTTACTATCAAGTTTCTCTCTCTCTCTCTCTCTCTCTCTCTCTCTCTCTCTCTCTCTCTCTCTCTCTCTCTCTCTCTCTCTCTCTCTCTAATATGATGTATTTAACTCCCTACTTCCACTTATTATCATGTTATGCATCAAACTTTTCAACCACAACTCTTTTTCTTTTTCTTTTTCTATATTTTCCTTTTGTCTTATATTTTTTTCAGTTATTGCTTTCCCCTTTCTATTGTATTTTCTTATTTTCTCTTATCCTTTTATACATATAAAGTTGCCCCCTTAATTCATATATAATCAGCCATGCTTTAAATGCAACGTCATTATGCATGCAAGACTTCACACTCTTACTCAAAACACTCATTGTCTGCTTTGTGTGAGATTTGATACGTGATGTGTGTTTATATGTGTGTATTTTGTTATTTCCTTATGTACCTGACTCTCTTCTTCTTCTCTTTATATTTTCTCTTCTTCTTCTTCTTCTTTTTCTTTTTCTCTTTGTTTCTTCTTCTTCTTCTGCTCCTCTTTGATTCTTCTTCTTCTTCTTCTTCTTCTTCTTCTTCTTCTTCTTCTTCTTCTTCTTCTTCTTCTTCTTCTTCTTCTTCTTCTTCTTCTTTGTTTCTTCTTCTTCTTTTGCTCCTCTTTGATATTTCTTCTTCTTCTTCTTCTTCTTCTTCTTCTTCTTCTTCTTCTTCTTCTTCTTCTTCTTCTTCTTCTTTTTCTTCTTCTTCTTCTTCTTCCATTTCAGTGAACAATAATAATAATGATGGTTGTGTGACTCCTTCCAACCCATGAATTATCTCATAAGGGTATATCTGTTATTCTGTTTCTTCTTCTTCTTCTTCTTCTTCTTCTTCTTGTTTTTCACCTTTGAAGTATTTCGTTGGACTTGTTTTCTTTCTTTCATTTTTTATTCTTCTCTTTTGATTATTGTTTAAGTTATCAATTCATTTATTTGTTCACTTGTTTTTTTATCTATTTAGATTTTGTTGTGCATTCATCCTTAATTCCACAGCTCCAGTTTGTCTCCTTTCACCCCCATTCGGACTGGGACTAATTGTGACACCCAAAACTGTAAGCAAGCAAACTAGTAAATGATACATATGAGGTTTTCATAATATTTTGTATCTGTTCTTTGTTATCTTTTTTCGTTCATTATGCTTTATTTTTTTTCTAAGTATAAATGGTTTATTGTATATTTTCTTATTTCTCTTCAGGTGATATTTATAATTTTGTTACTATTAATTTAGATATGTCTTATTTTTTAGCGTACTTTTCATTAAATACTTTTTTTTCACATCCGAGAGCTGAACTGTAATCTTTCGTCTGTGGAACAGCACTTTGGTACATCCCAGCCTAACCCTTTAACCCGTATCCTCTCTCCCTATAACGTGTATTCTCGTTTCCGTTGCAAAAATGGAGCCTTTGCCAACTGTAACTCTAACACGCCTATTGCACGATTTGTGGATCTTGAATCTCCTAATTTTTTATGTTCTCTGGCTGAAGGTCTAGCTTTACGCTGCCACTATGTACTGTATCTTTGTTTTTGCTCCTGTTCTCCTAACTGCACTGACTTTTTGTCTTTCTTCGAATATCTCTCCTTTTGCCACGAGTCCTTGCTGTTACCTCATCCATATGCTGAAGTTCGCCACATTGAAGTCTTCAGTGTACACCACATTGAATGGTGTCATTGTACTCACACTGATGTAAGGAATAATGAGGTCCTTGCTTTTCCTGACACCCACGATTTGGAGCAGATCATTAAACTTTCTACAGTTTTTTTTTATATGACACAGCAACCATACAGTTAATATTACTAACCAGTTCTTTACTTCTAATTCTGTAGTTACTATTCATATTCTTTCACTCGTGGTAAGTCTGAACACTTTTTTATATCAGTCCCTTCCATTTTTGTCCCCTCCCCACCAACAATCTCTCCCACCCAGCAACGCCTTTGTCACTACGAGCATACCTAACATGATAATTTGCATAGTAGTCTCCTTGATTTTCCCATAAGATGACAACTGCTTTTGGACTAGTAACCATAATCAAGTAGCTGAGAAAGTTGGTGAGATTTTAATCTCGAGAATGGGGGCATCCATTCCCTCTATCAAATGTCTATCCCTCAAATCCTATTTTTTATTGTGCCTGTACCATGGCTATTCAAGCTAGGGATTGGGTGCTAGTTATGCCAAGCCTCTCCTTCTGATTTAATCCACACTGCTTTTATTGCAGCTTGGAATCGCTGCCCTGATCAGATGAGTAAGTACAAAGCATTCTGTCTTAGAAGGAAAGTTGAAGACGTGAGATCTTTTCCCAATGAAAATGTGTTTGGTTCCTTGCCAAAAAGCTCTTGAATAACCTGTAACCAAGCTTTCCCCCTATCATTCATTCTTGCTCTCCCACTGATGAAGCCGCTCCCTTTAGCTTTCATTTTTCTGGCAACTTTTCCATAAGCAATTCCAGCTCACCTTACACTCGTACTTTACCCCTTTCTAACCCTATCCCCTCTTCCATTCTTTCTTCACACATCATCTCCAGGGTTCTTTGCTATCTGAAGAAAACAATACCTCTGGACCCGATTGTATCCCTGTAAAGTTCCTTAAGGAGTTTGCAGATGAACAAGTTCCTGTGCTTTGGCATCTTTTTCGCCTCATTCTCTCAACCAGTATTCATTTGTCATCTTGGAAGCATGCTGTAGTTAAGCAGTTCCTAAGAAGGGTAACCATTCTATTCCTTCCAACTACTAACCACTTTAGTTAATCTCTGCTTTCGGAAATGCATACGAAGCTTTGCTCAGCTCTCATTTCTTGAAACATCTTGAATCTAACTCACTTATTTTTTATCACCAGTACAGCTACTGTAAGTCAATATCTACTGGTGACCTCCTGTCATATGTCACTCGTGTATGGTCATCTTCTCTTGAGAACTATTGAGAACCCTTTGTCATTACCCTTAATATCGCCAAGGCTTTTTACAAAGTGTGGCACAAGGATCCGTTAGCCAAACTTGCTGCTTATGGTTTTACCACCTCACTCTGTTCTCTGATTTCCAGTAGTCTTTATGACCATTAGATGTCTATGGTTGTTGATAGTACAATATCTCATTCCCACTTAGCAGTGGTGTTATATAGAGTTGTGTTATTTCACCTTTTCTGTTCCTTCTCTTTATCACTTATCTTCTCCAGCCCTTCCTCTCTTCTCCATATCTTTCCCAACGATACTGCCCTTCATGTATCTTCTTCTTTCTCCTCACTACCTCCTTCTACTGCTCGAAATCAGAATTGCATAACTTTTTTCAACTCTCAACTCTGATTTGCTGGAAAAATCTGAGTGGGGCAACCAAAATTTAGTAAAATTTAATGCCTTTTTGACTAAGTTTTTAGTTATATTTTTATCTTTATCTCTTCCTGCTAGCCCTATGGTCTTCGAAACAACAGAATTTATGCTTTCAATTTCATTAACATTCTAGGAATTCAGGTTACTTCCAACTTGTCTTGGAGGAATCTCTTAATTCAATTTGTTATAGCTGCATCTATGAAATTGGGAGTTCTGTTTCATTATGGACTTTACCTTGCCTCATCTCAATTGTAAAAATCTATAAAAATATCAACTGTTTCTGCTTAGAAAACTGCTCCCTCATCTGCAGAGATTCTTCTTACACTATCTCACTAATAGGGTTAAATATAAGGCCATAAGACTCTTCATTGTTGATGGTCTTACTTTAAATCTGGATTGTCTTTCACTCTGCAACAATTTATTATTTTTTTTCCTTTTATATCAGTACTACTTTTATTACTGCTCTGATTAGTTGTCAACTTGCATCCCCTCCCCACAGGTGGAGCTGCATAACGCACACTTAGAATCCTCGTCTCATAGGTACTGTATGGAGATTTGTAGCTCGTGGTTTGGTCGGTGAAATGACTGCTTCTTTCCTTCCACTTGCAGACTTTGGAACTCTTCTCCTGTTCACTCTTTCTAACTCTTATGACCTTTCTTTTAAAGAGCTAATCTGTAGTCATCTCAGGACATAATCCTGCCATATTTCTAGGGCTTCATTACTCTGAATATTCTTTCTGCCTGTGTTTCATAATTTGATCATTCTCTCTGATCTTTCTTGCCCTTAAGCTGCTACTTTTTTTCTTGTATGTTTTCTTGGTGCCCGGACCTTATGAGGGGAATTTTTATCTCCCCGTCCCTCATAAAAAAAAAAACTTTAGATATTTTCCAGATTATTCTTTCCTCTCTTTAGCATTTTTGATAAGTTTCCTGTGAATGATAAAGGAAAAGCTCCCATGTTTTATATCCATGTGATCATCAATTTGAAAAACAATTGTCAATACATGTGGTTTAATATTTTCTTTATTTTCCTTATCTTTTTTCTAGATGTTTTTTTCTCAATATTTTTAATAAATTTATTTCATGGTCGAGTTAGGAAATGATTCTATATCCCTTATGTCTTGTTTTGGAAATTATTTTTTCAGTAAAATAGCTTTAGAGACTTCTTTTATTATCATATCTTTTTCAAGCTGTTTTTCAGTTTATTTTTTCCTTCCTTTAACTGTTTTATATATATTTTTGATAAGGTTATTTTGTGGTTGTTGTATGAGAAGACCACCATGTATCCTTTTGTGTGTGATCGTGTATTTGAAATGTTTTCAGTAAGTAAGGTTTTATATACTTCTTTTTTATCATCTGTTTTTCAAGATTGTTTTCAGTTTTATTCTCTCTTCTTTATTGGTGGTTTTCATTTTATGGTTATTATTGATTTAGTTTTGCTTTATTTCGAGTGTTTGTTTTTTTCATTTCAATTGAATTTTCTATCTTTCTTTTTTATCATTTCTTCTCAGCATTAATTTCATTTATTTTCTCTTCTCTGTCTAATCATTATAAATAGTTTATTTTATGGTAAAAATAAAAGTTCAAAGTTTTATGTTTACATGTGTGCACCTCTGTTTTTACTGAATAATATTATTCAAATGATTAGTTTTATTTATGTATTTATTTGTTTGTTTGTTTGTTTACCTATTTATTTATATGTATATTTATACATTTTTATTAACATATCT
>JAXCGZ010015609.1:17500-25000 GCA_037179515.1 Halocaridina rubra | reverse complement strand
TTTTTACCAGAATAAATGTTCTTTTCAGTTACTTTTTACCTGAATAAATGTTCTGCTCAGCTACTTTTTACCAGAGTAAATGTTCTTCTCAGTTACTTTTTACCAGTATAAATGTTCTATTCAGTACTTTTTACCAGAATACATATTCTGTACAGTTACTTTTTACCAGAGTAAATGTTCTGTTCAGTTACTTTAAACTAAACAAAATTCCCCCTTTAGTTACTCCGTGCCAAAGTATTCTGTCATTTACCTACGAAAGAACCATAGGATTTGTACCGATAGTAATGGAATTTGGGAATTACATCCTACATTTGTTGAGAATTTATTCATGCCCTCTATCCATTATTCATAAGCTGACGCGCATTCCATAAGCTGGGGGCAGAAAAAATGCTACAATATTTTTACCTACGTTGCAGCTCTCAAAGCACAATGACGCACTCACTGAGAGAGAGAGAGAGAGAGAGAGAGAGAGAGAGAGAGAGAGAGAGAGAGAGAGAGAGAGAGAGAGAGAGAGAGAGAGAGAGAGAGTTTTATTATCATGATTTGTCTTCTAGGAGTAAAATATGTCATATATATATATATATATATATATATATATATATATATATATATATATATATATATATATATATATATATATATATATGTGTGTGTGTGTGTGTGTGTGTGTGTGTGTGTGTGTGTGTATACAGACATATATATTTTTACATATTTATGTGCATATATATGTATATGTTTGTGTGTGTGTGTGTGTAGAATAATGGATGGAGCTGTTACAAAATATTTTTCATAGCGATGCTGTCAAAGACAAGGAAATATATATGTGATCCAATTTTGCTCGTATAGTTTTATATGTCTCACCGGGCCTGTTTGATTTAAACCCCAATTGTCTGTCTATCCATCTATCTATCTATCTAGCTATCTAGCTGGCTATATATCTATTTACTGTAGTATATATGAATTGAGTGATGGAGTAATAAAAATAGAATTGTCAGTTTGTGCAGATTAATGAGAAGAATAGATGCAGTTGCCTTGGATTTTTGTACCCTTCTGGGTTTTAAGTGAGGTGAATTCATATGCGGACTCTACCACTGTCTGGCGCTACATTTTATTTCAATTATGTTCGATTCCATTTCCATTTACATAAGTTCAAAGCATGAAAAACTGTAATCATTGAATATCTCTCCCATGTAATGCTTTCAACTTGAGTATGCATCAATATGTCATGACGCAGTTACTGGTGCGTTTTGCACGCTGATGGGTTACCATGTAGGTTCGAATCTCGGGCAGGTGCTAAAGCATGTGACGCACATACACATATACATACGCATTTATTCATGGAGTTGCTCGCTTTCATAATCCCTTTGATTATTAATGATTTATGTATTTGTTCTGTATTTTCATATACTTTCGTATATTTAATTTTGTATTTTTGTATAAACTCATATATGCGTATTTAGATATACATATATTTATTTATTCATATTCTTATTTACGTTTACTTATAATTATATTATTAACTTCTTTCTATCGTGTCATTTTTATTCAAGTTCGGTCATTGTGCAGAATTTGTCAGTTCGACGTTCAATCTGAATTCCAGATCAAAACTTAGCACGAGGGTCTGCCCCTCTCTTTTTTTATCTCTTACTTTCTTTAATTTTCGTGCTTTTTCCTCCAATTCCCTTATATTCTTAATCCCCTCCCCTTTTTGACCCTCCTATCCTATCCCATCCTTAAATAAAAAATGTCACTTCACTCCGGGAAGCTTTTCCCATGTTCATATGGGGTTGTTGTTTCTCACTCACCTCTTATGAGAAGAGTAGTTAGTTGTGGTTCAAAATTTTACGATCGAAAGACATTCCTGACACAAGCTATTTCCATTTATCGTGGCTGGTGACCAGCTCCGAGTTGAGCTAGCTCGCTCCCCCGGGGACTGGATTAATTGTTTACTTCCATATTTTACTAAAAATAGATTCATGTCTCTATAATTCTTCTTTTTTTCTTCATTAAATTACCTAAATGATAACCTTAATCCCCCATGTAAAGGGGGGTTTACACGGTCAAACGGTTCGTCGAATGCGGTTCGACAGACAAGTGTTTGAAGTGATGTTCGAACGTGTGAATGGGGTATTTGCAAATATCCCGTTCACACGTTCGAACATCACTTCACACATTTGTCTGTCGAACCGCGTTCGACGAACTGTTTGACCGTGTAAACCCCCATGTAATAGGTGGCCGGGTCAAAGCACACACTTTCACCGGAAACTAGAAGCGTCTGGCTTCTTCATACATTTAGTCCTCTTCATATCATTTAAGTTTTTTCATTAATATGTGTTATGTAATGGGATTGGTCAATATTCCCTCAAGGAATTATTTTTTTAGTGTGTACTCTGTTATAATAATAATAATAATAATAATAATAATAATAATAATAATAATAATAATAATAATAATAATGATAATAATAATAATAATAATAATAATAATAATAATAATAATAATTATTATTATTATTATTATTATTATTATTATTATTATTATTATTATTATTATTACGTAATCAATTATGTAAGTAGTAATTAATTGGTCTGTTATTATCATCCTCCTTTGTCTCATTATCCTTTTTAATCTTTGATTAATTATCACGAAAATTAAAGCAATATTGCATATGAAAATTGAATTCAACAATTGGACAGTTGTCCTTTCTGTGCTTATATATGTATGTATTTAATTATGTACGTATTTTTTGAATGTGTACATTTATTTATTTGTATGCAGCTGAATATATATGTATGCATATATAAATATATTGTATATATTATATATATATATATATATATATATTATATTTAATATATATTAGTATATGTATGTACTTTATATGTATATATAAGTATATTACATATCAGGTGTATATAGTATATATGTCGTATGACTTCCGTCATGCTGAAGCCAGTCCGTCATGCTGAAGCCAGTCCGTCATGCTGAAGCCAGAATCTGAAACTTGTAACAGATCTTGAGGGGTAACGGTTGGTCGAGGGCACAGAGATTTTATTACAATGTTTGTAGAAAGTGTCAAGGAAATATATGACCGGAACCGTGAGACTTAGGATCTGGCATCGAGAAGGGCAGGAAAGGCCAGGAAGTTAGCCATTTCCTAAACCGCAGGAAACATAAACTTGTGTTTCGTACGCAGGTACATGCCCAGGAGAGATGCCCAATAACTCCTCCCCGGAAGTAGGCGGGATTCCACTTTGAACCTGGCGTTGATTGGCTGGACTAGATCTCACTTGATTTCATTGGAGAATTGGATGTTAAGCCACGCCCTGCCCCTGGGGGTATTTCAAGAGCCACCCAGGGCAGAGACAGTTAGTTAGAACTTTGCCAGGGGCACGAATAGATCATAGAGTGTGATAGTCATAGGGTGGGGGCATTGAGGCGTCGAAGTTGTGTTGTACTCTAGAATAAATATAAGCAAAGGATTCACTGCGTGTCCATTCTTACCTTGTACCCGTCTGGTACTAATAATTATAACATAATAATTAAAACGTTGCAAAGAAAAGCAATACGTCAGTGGTGACACTCGGTGGGATAATAAAATCCCTACGTCAGTGGTGGCAGTGCGGTACGGATCTTCACGAGAAAAAAAAAAAAAAAAAAAAAACATACGAAGAGACAGGTGAATGCCAGTGCAGACCCGTGCAGAGAAAACAAGAATGGCAAACGCACAAGACCAATATCTCCCAAATTCGGAAATGGGCGACGACGAGAAAGACCGGAAAATCCTCGAATTGGAGGAGCAAGTGCGGCGCCTACAAGCACGCGCCGACGCCGCTCCGTCGAGAAGGAACCCGGTCGACGTCGACACCCCCGACAGTGAAACCGACGCCTCAAACATCGACGAACAGCCGGCCGCTCCGAACCCCGTGGTGACACAGGGAACGCAGCAGGCCCAGCCCCCACCCCGTGCCCTGGTTGTAAAGACGCCTCGAGTCAAAAATTCACTTTTATACCTCGACGGCGCAAATGTAAAAGACCGTGAATGTCCGTCCATAATTCCCGCGACCGACTTCCTGAAATACTTGGGTCTGCGGATGAGAAGTGACGAGTGCTCAAATAGAGAATATTATAAAACTTTGAAGGAACTATTCCTAAGATATTTCTTAGTAAGCCGAAGTGTGACCGGAGCATTGAGTGAAAATGCCCATTACAAGAAGTATAAGTTGCCGGATCCGACCAAGAAGACGGCGATTCGTCGATTTTACTCGAAGAGAAGAAGGAGAACCCGCTCCTTCCTTGCCTTCTGCCATGAAGTTTTTCAGGACCACCTCCTTAAAATAGCTAAGTACTTGTGATCTGTATCCAGTGAGTAATGGGACAATTAGTAAAAGAAATTGAGGTCGGTGGACGCCGCCATTTTGTCTTGTAGTTATGCTTTGACTCAGCCAACCCGCTTATAAGGGGTGTGGCGCTTAATAAGTTGATAAAAGTAGAATTTCTGTACCCATTACTAACATGGATAATTTGTACTAATAGCTATAAGCAGTAATAAACTCCGTTTTTTGTTATAATTTGAGTAATGTAAAGAAAGTTCGTTGGAAGTGCGTTCCATTTATTTGTATTAATGCTTAGATTGAATTTTAAGAACGCGAATGTATCGATTTTTTAATTGACAAATTTAATGCACGTGAAATCACTATTACAGTATATTAATTTCTAAAGCGTAAGAATTATAGTGAGAAATATACGTACATCTGCTTTTAAGTGTTTCAGACCACGTGTGGTTTTCGAGAAAGGAATGCGGAAGTGACCATTCGATCTCCCAACCTCGTTATTGTAAATCCGTAGTAATTGTACTGATCCTTGATATTTAATGTACGTGAAATCATTGTTATATTAATTTCTTAAAGCGTAAGAAATCGAGTGTTAAGATTGCGCCTGTTTTTAAGTTTTTTTTCTTTTTTTGTTTGTTTTTTATCCGCGGGAGTAATGTTTTAGCGAAAGAAAGACATAAATGACAGATCGTTCTTTTTGTGTTGTGATGATGGGGAATTAATATTACGATACGTGTGTGGCATGTTTTTTTTGAAGAATAAGAAATTTCGTGATATTAGTTAGAGATGAGTTTTTTGATTTCACGCTATGCAGGTGAAAGTAAGAGTAAATTAGAGGAATTTGTGCTGTCCTAGAATAGGGAAGGTTTTTCAGTGTCACCCAAACGTAGCTTCAAGGGAGTAGAATGTTTGTTTGTTCGTTAGAATGGGACTTAGGACTAGTGAGGCAGTCTGTGACCGTCCGGCCCAACCGAGATTTCACCCTTACTCTTCTTACAACCAACGTTGTAAATTAAAGGGAATTTTACAGAAAGGGGACGTTTGTTTTGTAAGTGATGCAGCGAGTGAGGCAGAGAATGAGTATGAATGACTGGGGGTATAATGGGGGGGTTGCTCTAGGGGGTGAAATCGCGGAAAGCACCGTTAGGAAGCATGATTGGGGAGTCTGCGAGGATCGTTCCCCTGCTCCGCCAGGTCCTTCTGCATGCCATATCAGAGTGTATTTATGGGAGGTGATGCGCTGTTGCAATATCTAGTGAGGGATATGTTTGAGAAAGTAATTCTCCACCTGCCCAGATATGGTTGAAATGCCAAGTTTGTTTTATTTTTGTTTTGTCCCCTACTCCGCCATTGAGATTATTATTCGATTTCCGAGAGATTCCAAGATAGATGTTACGTGATAAAGGACGTGAATCTATGAATGATTCTTTATTTTCTTTGCTAGCTGCAGTATATACATTATCTGTCTGAAGAGATATGTTAGATTGATAAAATAAAACTGCGAGTTTTAGCCATGATAATGTTTTATCAAAATTATTTCGGCTTGGTCATAAAGAAAGAGTGAGAGCTGACACGAAATGACAACAAGAATGTTACACAGCTGTATCCCGTATTTGAGAGAGCAGATATAAGTCAAATTCGAGATAGTAAAAGAAGATATATATTTTATGTTTGAATTGTTTATGTACAACTCCGTACGAGATTTTGAAGTTTAAGCAAAATGCATTCTTTACTGTTGCTAATGAAATATACTTTTTGTTTTTATTATTGCATACACAGAGATAGACTTTTTATATTCTTAGATACCCGTTTTTGTTATAGTTCTTTTTGTATTGAAGAAATCTTTAAAATCTTACTTAAAGGATTCTGAAAAGATTATCTAGAGATAACCATGGTTAATCCCTATCATTTTCATGAATTTTAGATTACGATCGAGCTAATTAAAGATAATTGAGATTATTAGAGATTATCCGCTGAGTTCTAAATTTAAACCCAATGATATTTAAGTCAGTATAAGACGTCGGTTAAAAAAAAAAAAAAAAAAAAAAAAAATATTTGTGCTTTTGTTGGTCGTAGTAAAGATATTGTCGCATATGATTTTGGTCTTTTGCTTTAATTTCATCAGAGTGTGTGTGCTTCAACTCAACCCTCTGATTTATAGCAAGAAAAGAATTGTCATTATAGACGGGGATGTGTATGCCGTTACAGTAAAGTCCTTATCAGGATTAAACAGAAAGGAATGGATTTATGCTTCAACAGTTCTGCAGTTGTACACTAAGTTCTTTTTGCTTTTGTTTTTGTTAATGAGGGAATGAGAATAGCCGCTGACAATAACCGTAAGACTCTATCGATAGTCATTGCTAACGTTTGTTCACGTTCATTTGTTTATTTATTTTATTATTAGAGATACTCTGCGACACTTTTTTATTTTCAGTACAAGTTAAAAGACAGAGGCCCATCTCAGCTGACTTGTGAGTGGAAACCGCAACGTATTTCACGGTCGCCCAGCCTCTCTCTCTCTCTCTCTCTCTCTCTCTCTCTCTCTCTCTCTCCTACCTTTCACTCAACGCTGAGCCTGACAGAGGCTCCGTTCAATGCTAAAAGAACGTTGCTGTCTTTGAGTTTTTTTGTGTGTTTTTTTTTCAGCGAAGCTAGGCGATAATTGTGCCTACATTTCATTGCAGTCAATAGATTGTTGCATGCTGTTATTGCATAAATACTGATAAGATATCGGTAGTACCGCCATTTGCATAAATGTTTGTGCCACATGTCGCAACTGTTTAGAGAATAGATGGAACTCCCATTGACAAATTGTGGAGCCAGCAAGTTGCCACTTATGCTATATATATATACATTGATTATGACAGCAGGAATTTAAATATTAAAAGAGACTGTGTTAGAATGAGCATGACTATGAAGTATAAGCATAGCACTCTGTTCTTACTTCTGAATGCCAGTCTCCATTGTATATATATTGATATTTTTTATTTAGTATATTTATTTTTATTGTTTATTATTCTTATTTTTAGATCATGATTATTAGTAATGTTATTATGTTGACTGATATTGTTGCTATCTCTCAATGGCCTGTTGCTAATTATTATTTTTGAAAGGAAATCAGCAGTAACTTGATGATTTGTATCTTTTATCTGAATTCATACTTGAT